>JAFFZH010004901.1:0-38023 GCA_018420115.1 Euura saliciscinereae
GTTTTCAGGCACGATCGATGATGGCGATATACCATCAAGAATACCGCCGCTGATTCCCCAAGTACCACAATCTACCGACACACCGATAACGGATGTGCCAGACAATCCTGATGTAACATACCCTTACGAAGTACCTTCGAATATACCACCATTGATTTCTCAAACCTCGAGGCCTCCAGCACCGAGCAATTTGTCACCAGGTACGATGGATAGTGGGAACGTGCCAACAAGAATACCGCTTTTGATTCCTCAAACACCGAAACCTATCGATACGCTGGCGATAAATTCACCAGATGATATGTATCCTTTCGAGCTACCTTCGAGAATACCACCATTGCTTCCCCCAACTCCGCGGACTCCACCACCATCGCAGACAGAGTCTTCGGGTACGATCGATGATGACAATGTACCGGCAAGACCGCCGCTCATTCCCCAAATACCACAACCTACTGATACGCCGGCAACGGATGCACCAGATATTTCTGACAAAACATATCCATTCGAGCTACCGTCGGGGATACCACCATTGATTCCCCCAACTTCACGACCTTCGCCACCATCAGTGTCCCAGTCTACAGATACGATCAATGATGACAATACACCAACAAGAATATCGCCTCTGATTCCTGAAACACCAGATACTTTAGATATTTCTGATTCAACGTATCCTTTCGAATCACCTTCGAGTATACCACCGCTGATCCCTCAATCAATGGTCAATGATGAGGACACCTCCGTCGTACCACCGAAGATACACATTCCGCTAATACCAGAATCTGCTGGGGCACCAGGGGCCAATCGACCGGACGTCCCTGTTCGAAAGCAGCCTCCGAAAGTGCCTTCCGGAACACCACCTTCGATCCCACAGGATTCACAATTTGGAATATCTTCAGGGACAAAACCTCCGAACCAGATCGTTGGCAAAGACGAATCCCATGTACCGACCACGATGGCGCCTGTGATCCCTCAAATTCTGGAATACATCGGGAGGCCAGGTGTGAATCCATCGAATATTTTTTATCACATGAAAACCTCATACGAGTCGAACAGACCTTCCCCGAACCTTCTACCTCCGTCATCCCTCGGTTCGGTTGACACGAATTCTAACAATAGAAACCCTTCCAACTGGGTATCTAGCACAACCGAACAAACTTTCTTCACATACACTGGTCAATACCAACCCTTGCCAATCAACATTTTCCCAACATCAACTACCCAACAACCAGACTATTCGTACTCATCCGCAACATCACCGACTGTTAATATTCCCGCCTACCGTTCAGAAACAGCAACAATCAGTCCAACGCCACATGTGGAAAATCATGGATCTTCGGGATACGGGATAGACGTCCCAGACTGTGGACCCACAGGGACATCCCATTCTACACCAGAAACTATTCCGTCAACTACAAGTGATGAGCGCTCTTCAGACGTTGGCTCTTCAGAAAGTGAAGTCGAACAGGCCAGGGTTCAGATCTCGGGAGATACTTCTCATTTTCCAATAGACGATTCTCAACAGTCGTCTGTGATTGAAGATGACAATATAGCTTTGGGTTTGCTTCCACCAAAAATCGATAGTCAATATCCCAATTCTATCAGCCACAACGTGACGAGACATGATCTTGTAAATGAAGAGACTAGTTCAACGCTCGCCTCACTCGGCGCAGATTCGAATCACGACAACTACAATTTGGTCGAGCAATCTTCGATCTCGCCGAGTACGGATACGGATAGTGAAAAATCCAGTCCACAAGTTTATGGGCCGGAACAGAACGACGACTTGCGGTTCACAATAAGAGGAGGCCTTCGACATCCGAATCCGACTACGAATCCGACTCCGTTACCTGCTTTCACTGGAATTTCGTCTACTCTGCGTCCTCGTACAGAATCAATGAGTCCACCGAAACAGAGCGTCTTGATTCCTGACGATCAAAACACACAGTTTGTGCAACCTCAACTGTACTACCCGGAAACACCGCAACCTACAGACTCTCCCTCCGGAGGAATCAGCTACTCTCAAGGACCGTATATTGCACAGTATCCCCCGAGCGCAGCAAGTGTAATAGAATCCGGAGTTAGTCCCGACCCTTTGAGAGATGCATACTTGCAGTCCATTGGATCAGGCGGCTTACCACCCGGTTTTCCAGCCGGTTTCAGCCAAATTCAGGCATCGTTGAACAACGATGATTCGCCTTATCAGATCACCGTCACTCTCAATGGCAATGAGGATTTCAATCTAACTCCAGATTTCATCAGCAAACTTCTTGCACAAGATAATGCTGATGGGCAGCTAGGATTCGATCATCTGGCTGGCTACGAAATCGTCAGATCCGAGGACCCCGAAGACCCCGAAGACCCTCGTGTCGAAGATGTGACGCCAACTTCTCCAGCGAATATTGCACCGAGCCAGGCTCCAACTCTCTCAACATTGTTCGACAGCAGGACTAGTTCGGGCGGGCAACAAAGCGCACAGCAGTATTACATTTCCGATCAGAATCGAGACACCGGTATCAGCCTGACCACCAGCAAAACTGGGGGTAATATTCCACAACCTTCCTCGTTCTCTGGCGACGGTCCGGACGCGGCAAAGCAGAATAGTTTGAATTCGGAATCCTTTGACCTCCCCACAAAGAACGCGACTCAATGGGCCAGCGAATTACGAGATGAAGAGATACGAAATCGTGCGAATTTTTTGAAACTGAAAACCGAGGATATACCCAAGAAGACTGAGAATACTCCACTTGTCAAAGAGCAGATCTTGCAGCAGCTGACTAAAAATTTCGGGCAGCCGTTGTTCAACTACGGTGGCTCGCAAGGTTATTCTGCTCGGTCGCAAGCTTCTCGAAGCATAGATTATACCGATAAACAGCAGTTCGTTGATCTGGAGAAATATCGGGTGAGAAATAATGATGTCGTGAAGGAATTGAAGGAATCTACTAGCCCCGCGCCACCGGAAACATCTACGATCGTAACCACGACTACAAGCACGACGCCTGAACCCGCCAGGACATTCGTAGAGACAGAATTTTTACCATCATTGAGCTTTTCGTTAGATTCTGATACGGGACGTCAAGAATACGTGGACGCGGTTCTCAAAGGACTTCTAAACGACAATCACCCAGTAGATCCTTGGTATGATTTTGTAGATTCAAACAGAGAATCGAGGGAGAATGAAAAATCAAAAAATGAGACTACCGAGGTGCAGAAGGCATAGCGTACTCATTCTTACTCTCTCGTAATTCATGATACTGAGTGGAAAATTGTACATAATATTATATGAGTGTGTATTGTAATGTCCTTTTTATATTCTACGATCAATCTACCTTACAAATAAATTTTTGTATAAAAAATTTTCACCTCCTTGCTCCTTGTCTCTCAGGTCTACATAATGTGTGTCTTACTAATAGATAGAGCTTCTGATCAAGAATTATTCCAAACCTTCATTTATCTTCGAACGTGGAAAGGGGTTGAGTCTAATTTCATTTTTTATAGTGTGTCTTCACCATGCGTCATGCGTGTATAAGTTAACAGCATTCACAGTCACCCACCCCTTACTTGTTAATTCTCCATAGCAACGCAAAGCTAGTAGAGTTTCGACTACGCTTCCAGCGTGGTGCAAGATTTTACGATTTCATTTCAGTCTACATATAAATAGGAATTACTCAGTCGACTTGAAGCTGAGGAGATAATATAAGTATTAAGGTGAGTGCGATCTCTGCATTATGTGAATGTTGCACGATAATTCCGAATTATCGAAAAAAAACGTCATGAAATTTGATGAAATTAACCTGGAAATATTTTTTGGCACTCCGACATGTAATGTGGGCATGGTTTTCCATGTTTCAGGACGCTGCATGTCCGGGGAGTTCTGAGCATGCTCCACGCCAATAGCTACGATTTAGTTTTTAAGACGAATAGCAGATTGTCGTTGAATCTTTTACAAAGTGCAGCTCGATTAATCATTAAGAAAATACGGTAGCATTCGAACAAGTTGGAGAATGGATTCCATTGCGGAGCATGAGCCACCAAAGGCCACCCTCTCGATGAACGCATCTTCCGTAATGATGGAAAATGAGGCGAAGTCGATTTCGCAAATCATGGATTATAGGTGAATAGTGGCCTCGATGTTTTCGATCTTCCTAATTGGACTCTGGTTCCAAATGAATAGAATTTTCCCTACTGGTGTTATCAAAAAATTAGGATGGACTTAGAACCCCCCTTTTTTTGTAGACTTTACTGGATGCGTGATAAACTCTGTAAGTTTCTCGGCCTGAAAGACGGAGGCCCTTTGTTCGATATGCTCATAAACGTAAGTGGGATATTATGCGATCTGAATTTCTATATGCACCGAGTTGACACGTGAAAAAAAAGTTTTATTGTAATTCTCCACGGCAGAAAAATGACAGGTTCTTTGAGGATCAATTACTGACTTTTTTGATGACGAATTTATACGGAATCATGGATCTGGATAAAAAGGTGATCTTCTTCTACAAGACTTACCAGGAGAAGATTATTCAAGAAGAAATAACTGTATGGGAAGAAAGTAAGATACGTCGTACGAATTAAATTTAAGCCCCTTATTTTAATGACACTCAAATATTTGTTAATCGCCAAACAACACAGAAAACATCGCATAATTAAATGTAACGGATATTTTTATATCTCGAGAACAGGCCATCGCTCAAAGATTTCCGCGATTACGGTCTTCAGCTCGCGAATGAAACCCCAACGCTTGACAAAAAGTGCGCCTGGTAAAGTGTATTTTTTTTATGATGTGTTAACGAATTTAGCATGATGTTTCTCCATGGCACCGTTTTCGTAGTTCCACAAGTATTAGAAAAGTATTGAAACCAATTGTTCTAATTTCACGCCTCTCACAAGCATGCTAACTAAGTGAATTTTCATAATCGCGCACATCTACGATTCGTCGATTTAATTTAGGTTCTAATGCATAATGATGTGTTTGTGTTGAATATATATTCCTGACAGGTTCGCGCAAATGAAACAACCTCTGGTGAGTCATAAGCTAAGACGTAGGAATAATTATCTGGAAACGGAACCACAGAATAAGTCTGCTCTCGGTTCGAATCATCAATTCAAACTATTTATCATCATCTCGTTTCGTAGCCAAGACAGATAAAGCAGAGGACGATGAGAAGTCTGGAGAAAAGAAAGCGCCCAAAGACAAGAAGCTAAAGAAGCGAAAGCTGCGCTCAAAGTCCGATACAAAGATAGAAGACAACGCTAGCACTGGAATGAGTCTGGCCGATTCTGCTGTGACGGGTTTTGATCAGTCGACAAGTAGCGTCCACAACGACGACACTAGCAAAACAGGATCATTAGATAAATCAAAATCGGCGGAAGGTACCGCTGATAGCGGACCTAAGGACGACGTAAAAAGCAAATCATCGTGTCAGTAAACCTGTTTGATATTTCACTAAATTAACTCTTATATAATATGACGTTTCAATTTCAAATCAATGATCATCGTCGATTGATTTCACGTTTTCCTCTCAGTGGAATCTTCACAATTCGTTCCACCGCCTGGCGAAGAAGACAAGTACGTCTTGACCAAGGTAAATGAGCCTCAACTGAAGTAGAAAATTAATCTCAAATTTTGTTCAAATATTCGATGGCACCTTAGAATGTACTTCGAATTATTCCTCGAACATGCGCAATGATTGTAGAAAATGGTAGAAAAGACCGTTCGGATCCCAGAGATTCACTTGATATTCGGTCATCTTGATGGAAACAACGTCGAGCTTCACGACAAGAACATAATTTACTTCATGAGAAGCGGCGAGGACGCGGTACCAGCCTTTGAGAACATTGCCGAGTGCGTGGCTGAGATGCCTGACTACATGGTGGTCGGTTCGATGAACGGTAGATATCTGGCCAGCTTAGACAAACTTCTGGTCTACGTGAGTAATTCACAGTTTATGCACAATGAATGGTAAAGCAAAAGGCTGTGTACTATTCCTGTTGCATTGAATAGGTCTTTACGCCACTTGTGGAGAAACAATTTCGCGAACCGATGGCTCCATCGCCGCAAGAAATGGACGAGGAACTGCACAGAGATATCGAACGCACCAATACTCAGGCCGGAGACCTTGCACATAAAACTCGAGAACTGAGCATGAAGACGACGGTAACTTTCAACTTTATTATTGTGGAATATCTGAACTAGGTGAACTCGGATACGTGGGATTGTTCGATGACGACAATTCAGCAAAAAAGTGATCCTGAACTTCCGTAATCTCTTTCATTCAGGCAGCAATGACGGCAAAGCCGTCAAGTTATCGAAAAATGTCTGTAGCAATTTCGAAAGTAAAGTCCGAACAGGACGCCATCACCTCGCAAAGAAGTTCTCGCTTCGATTACGACGGGGATTTGAGATCTGAAAAGTCGTCAGCGTCCGTCACGTCCACATCCATCATTGCAAGGCCCAAGGAAATACCGAGGGAAGAACCCAACAAGAAAGAGCTCCTTGCCTCTTTGAAACGTCTCACCAGTAGCGTCCAGTGGTTCGTATTCGTGCAAAACCCACATTTACGTCGGCGCTTGTTGAACAGTAAAATTATTGAATCAGGACACTCGAACACACCGAGGGTGACATCCTGCTGCCTATACCGAAGATACCCGATTTGACGGATCCGGCTGTAACTGACTCGATGTTCTGCTCGAATCCCAAGGCCATAATACAACTGGAAGATGTTGTCATATCATGGGAAAATCACATAAAGACGGTAAGCTTGAAATCATACGAAGTGGAAGGTGATGTTCGATATTAGAGGAGCTTGATAGTCACATTTTAACACTGCAGGTCATGAACAGCTTCACAAACAAAGTTCCGAACGGAAACGGACCGATGGCAGAATACAATTATTGGTTCGACCGGGAGAACGGGCTTTCCATTCTCGTCGAACAGCTCAAAACTGGAATTGTTAAACGGATATTTGTATTACTGAACAAAGCAAAGTCGCAAATTCCCAGCGGGTTCAACTATTATCGAACCGACTTGTTGAAGCTGTTTCACGAGGCTTCGGATAACGTTAAATTCCTCTACACTATCATCAGGCACTTTAAGGTGAGGAATATTGCACTCTATTTCCCTCACTACTATCTCACACATTGAAATACATTTCTATTCAACTCTAAGACTATCGCGGAATCAGATAACTTCAAATTGATCACCGAGCAAATTCCACTTCTCATGGAAGGACTGAAGATGATGTGGATATTGTCTCGGTACTATTGCACGGAAGAGAAAATGTCCCCCTTGTTCGAACGAATTGCTTGGCAGCTCTGCCAAAATGTCACGAAACATTTAGCGGTTAAGAGATTGTTCAGGTAATAATAATTTAGTAGAAGATCTGTGTGCAGATTGCTCAGTTTTTTGCTTTCGTCGACTACTTCAGGCAGCCGATACAACAAGTACTTCGGAAAACGAACGAAGCCTACGACATGCTGAAGCAATGGAAGATTTCGTACATGAAGACTAGAGACACGATCGAGTTGTCCGGTAAAGGAGCACGTTGGGAATTTGACAAGGGACGGCTGTTCAAAGAGACGGAATACATTGCCAGCGTGTGTAGAGACTTGAACAAGGTCTGCAACGTGTTGCAGGATTTTTATAACATTTTCGGCGCGGAATTGAAATCGATAATGAACAATCCTGAGCAAATAGACGGGGTGATAAAGCGGGTAGATAAACTTGTAGTTCCGGTACAACAAGCGGACTTTGACCTCTACAGAGAATACAACAAAGAAAATTGGGAGGTTTTGATGACTTCATTTTACGATGAGGTCTCGTCTTTGGAAAATGAGGCCAAATTTTTCATAAACGATTGCTTCACCGTTCTCATATCGGCTGAAGACGCTATGGAAGCTCTTTTGAAGTTTAAAAATATGAAAACTCGTGAGGCGATTCAAGCCCAACTACTTACAAAGTTTGACGTCGTCATGCAGCAGTTTACGAAAGAGATCACAGCGGTTGGTCAGATATTCAACAGGGGAAAACGCAACCCACCCCTTCTGAGGTATCACCCACCGGTTGGGGGTGGAATATTTTGGGAACGACAGCTTTTTCACCGTCTGAAAAGAGTCGTACTCAAGTTTCAAAACGTGAAAGAACTCAAGAACAGTGAGCTGAAAATTCAAGCCTTCGAAAAATACTTGAGTATCGCAAAGCAGATGAAACTATTCGAAGACACGAGGTACAGCCAATGGATCGAGACTGCTGGACCGATTGTTGAAAGTACTTTGAAGAAGAGTGTCTTGACCGTCGTGCCCTGCGAGAGACGTGTAGGTGAGTCGCGAATCACTCATTAAGCAAATTAGAAACTTAATTCGCTGAAAATTTTATCCCTTCGACACAAAATGACCCTGTAGTCAATCAAGTGCGTAAGAAACTTCACGGATCGATGATAACGCGACCCAAGTATGACAAGGGCGGAAGCACAATCCGTCAGCAAGGAGCGTTAGAATCGAGCCAACGAAGCAGTATACGAATTTCGAAGCCGAGTATCGGTGGTAATTTATATCTAGTATAAATTACTTCTCGCTAAATCTATAAGATTGTTAATGGAACAATAACAAATTTGTTGCGTAGACGGAGATGCACCCTCCGGTTCTCGGCTGTATGGAGTTACATTAAAAGTTGAAAGACTTGCGCGGGGTCGGGGAATAACGATGGAATCATTGTCGATGATAAATGAGAAGCAGTCAGGCGCTGGCAACACATATTTAACTTGGAAAGAGGTGATGCAAGACTCAATTTTGGTGGATCACAATTGGAGATTCGTCATGAATTTCAACGTCAAACTATTCGACGTAATCGGAGAGGTAGCTACCAGAACAGAACGAATATTCAGAAGCATTGATCTTATCTTCTGATTCTTCAGTCCTGATACTCACACTTTTAGGCAATACTTCTGGAAAATATAGGCTTCGAATTACCAGCGGCTATAAGGAATGCTGGGGTTCAAAGGGATCGGTTGAAACATGACATGGAGGTCACTGAGCAAATGATCAACGAGTTCAACACCATAATAGAGAAGTTGACCGAGACGGACGTGAGTGCATCAACGATTCTGCAGCCTTCCGCGTCTGTTACACAAAATCTTGATACCATCGTAGGTCCAAATGCTGAAGAACACGCTGTTGAACATCGAGCGAGCTATACAGCCAGGATTGACCAGATTCAATTGGCATTCTTTGGGGATAGCAGACTACGCACAAGGCTGCAAGCAGCTGTTGAAGAGCCTTGCTTCTATAGTCCAGCAAGTGAATCAGTTGAAACTTGACCTTCATAATCGAATAGCCGAGAATATCGAACGCTTTAATTTATGCTCGTCGAGGACGCAGCCTATCGAAGGATCAAACAATTTGCCTGGCTGCAAGGTATCAGTGTTTCCTTACTTTGCCAAATTCAAACACTCTGCTTCCGAGCTTACCATTTTCCCAATATAAAATTCAACTCCAGGTCTACTTTCTGGAAATGGAAAGCGTCCGGACGGAATTATTCTGCTCTATGCTGCAAGGCTACAATAGCATCGGACCGTTGCTTATGAAAATGGAAAGCTTAGTACTCGGTACTAGTACCGGAAGGTCACCGAGCATGCAGCTTTATTACGAGCAGTGTGAATACGACTTGTTCACATCCTTCATAACGTGCGTGGAGTTTGGAAATATCGATAGCATGCAGGGCTTTCTGTTCTGATCTGAATATGTTCCAGGTGCATTATTCGAAATCTCGAAGTGTTGAACAAAATTCTGAACGGGCAAACTGCTGTTTTCCAAGTAGACGCGATTTTGTCCACTTCAGAAGTTGTCCTACGACCGTCCGCGGGAGAGGTGTACAACATAATACTGCACGATGTCAAGGATTTGCTGGAGAGACTCAAAGCAATTCCTAGATGGATGAGCGGCAGTTGTATCGAATGTCGACCATTCAAAATGATCAATTCCAACGAGTATGTGGTCTTCAGTTTCTTCGAGGATATAATGTCCGTTCAGGTGAGAAAATTGTTCTCAGCATTTGTCAGAGTGCCTTGATGTCATTTCGTGCGATTCAATTCCAGATTGTAAACGACTTGATAATATCCGTCCAAGAGACTGCGCATAGATTATCTGTAGATCTGTATCGTTACGTTCAAAAGTGGAAGAAGTATGGTAATTTGTGGAGATACGACAAAAGCCAAACGTGCGAAAAATTCGCGGCGAAAAAGCCGACCTTGTTGCAATACGATGAAAAGTTCACATTTTATGGAGCTATCGTCGAAGAAGTCGATGAGATGACGCCTTTCTACGATATCAACAGCATACGGTCAGTCTGATCACAGGGTTGAGACACTCGCAAAGACTTTCATCCTTAATCACCTTATATTGAATTTATCTGTGCCAGTGTGAACATCAAACCCCTCTGCGTGGGTATCAGAGAGCATGGAAAAGAGTGGAAACAAATACTAGGAAATCATTTGATTGCCGATACTCAGGCGTCTATGAAGGACTTCACTGACAAGATGGCCAGTCTGCGGAATGACGTTGAGCTAGTCATCAACGGGCTGGAACGTTTCAAGCTTGTGATGCAAACTATTGCTGATATAAAGAAGATGTCTGTTCAAGCTGAAGTGCAATACTTGGAATACCAGGTAAATATATTTTCATCTGTAATTTACGAGGATATAAATCACCCATGAATTCGAACTCATTGTTTCGAAATTAGGAAAGATTCCGAACCTTGAGGATGCATCAGATAGAGTTCAACGAAGAGGACGAGGAGATGGCGTACAGACTTCGACAAGAATGGGAATCACTGTACCTTGGTGCACTTTACAGAGGAACGACTCTGGAAACAACCAAGGATCGATTCTGCGAAATGACCAAAGACGAAATCCGCGATTTTGCGGGCGAATTCATCAAGTTCGCAGACGACTTTGAACAAAATGGCCCCGGTAGTGTTGGCGACGACTTAGACACTGGCATGAAGAAAATGGACGTAAGAAGGCATCAGTGAATGTAACGTTTAACGTTCAAGCGTGGGTAAGAACAAGCAAATTGGAATCAATGGTTATATCGCTCTACAGGAATATGGTAAACTCATCGATGCTATGGAAGCAAAGCGAGTCGATCTCGTCAATGCGGAAATCCTCTTCGACCTACCGCCGGCCGATTACTCCCGCTTTGTCAACGTAAAAAAAGACTACGAGGGTATGGAGATGATTTACAAACTGTACAAAGCTCAAAAAGTCATGCGTGACGTATGGGCTAAGACATTGTGGGCGAATTTGAATCCCCACCAACTAACCGATGGTGTGGATCAGTTCATGAAAGAGTTCAGAAGAATGCCACGACCAGTCAGGATGCTGACAGTTGGTCAGGCTCTTGAGAATCTCATGAAGGGATTCAAAAATTCTGTCCCACTTTTTGTTGAGTTGAAAAATGAGGCAATGAGAGAACGCCATTGGTTGGAACTCATGGAGAAGACTGGTAAACACTTCGACATGGCCCCAGACAGGTACTAGTCATTTAGCTAGACAAAAGCATTTCGAGTTGCGAGTAGAAATCACATTGCAACCTTATACTCACAGATTCACTCTGGAAAATATGTTTGCTATGGATTTGGCAAAGTATCAAGATATCGCTGAAAAAATAGTCACTAACGCCATCAAGGAATTAGCTATCGAACGAGGCGTGAAGGAGATCGTCGACGTTTGGAGAACAATGGAGTTTGTTGTAGTCAGACACTACATTGGTAATCACGTGTAGCTAAACAACTCCCTTATTGCATCATTCCGCTTCTCGTTTGATCACTGGATTTCACGAGAAAGTTTCACCGAAATGATGTTGTAAACTGTAGGAAACGAAGACCGTGGATTTATTCTGGGTCCATTGGACGAGTTGACCTTGGTTCTCGAAGACAACATGATGAACCTGCAAAGCATGTCTGCATCCCAGTTCATCGGACCTTTTCTTGGCATGGTACAAAAGTGGGAAAAATCTATGGAAACAATATCCGAAGTTGTTGAGGCATGGGTAGACTTGCAAAGAAAGTGGCTCTATCTTGAAGGGATATTCGTCGGAGGTGATATCAGACTACAGCTTCCTGAGGAGGCTAGGAAGTTCGATGACATTGACAAGGCGTTCAGGCAAGTCATGATGGACACCTCTAAGAGACTCAACGTTCTCGAGTGTTGCACAATTCCAGGTGAGTGAGAAAAGGGCATTTGGAAATGTTCCCTGGTTAACAAGGTGAACGTCGTTCCAGGTCGCAAGGAGGAGTTCGAAGGGCTGAGTTTGGGTCTGGAAAGGTGTCAGAAATCTTTGACAGAATATCTGAATAGCAAACGCGCGATATTCCCAAGGTTCAATTTCATCAGCGACGACGAACTCCTGGGTATTCTTGGGAACAGTGATCCTTCAGCGATTCAGGAACACGTTGGGAAAATGTTTGACAATTTGGATAAATTCAGACTGACTCCCGATCACCGCGACAGAGTGATAGCGAGTGCTCTGATATCAGCAGAGTGCGAAATCATGGAGTTTAGAACCCCGGTTGCTGCGGAGGGAAAAATCGAGGAATGGATGGTCTTGGCACTCGCCGAAATGCGACGGTCCAATAGATATTTGACCAAAAAAGCCATCTTCAATTACGGAAAGGTGAGACGAAGACATTTTTATCAAGCAATCATCCACCGTTGTCTTTGACTTTACATTCACAGGTGAGAAGACCTAGGACGGAATGGATGCTCGACTTTCAAGGGATGATGATACTCGCCGCTAACCAAATATGGTGGACAGCGGAAACTGAGAACGTATTCAAAAAAATTGCCATGGGAAAAAAGCGAGCTATGAAAGAGGTAGGATTTGAGTACTCGTTCGGATTAGCTTATTCGAATCTAACTTTGATTCGGTCGCGTTGCAGTATTTGCAACAGCTTAATCGGCAACTGGATGAAGTTGTGACTCTCATGGGTGGCGACAGTCTGACCAGTAACGACAGAAAGAAATTAGACACGATCTTGACGATAGACGTGCACATTCGGGACATTATAGACAGCTTCGTACGAGACAGTATCATGGACGCGATGGAGTTCGAGTGGGAAAGTCAATTACGGTACGATATTCACTTCGAAATCGATCACAACATTCAACATGTCGTATTCAGTTTTCATAAATCTACAGATTTTACTGGGTGCACGACCTGGACAATTTGTGGGTGAACCAGTGTACAGGGACCTTCGAATACGGCTACGAATACATGGGGCTGAATGGAAGATTGGTCGTCACTCCTCTCACGGACAGAATCTACTTGACGATCACTCAGGCTTTGTCTATGCAGCTCGGCGGAGCCCCCGCAGGTTTGTGCTCTGCGGTCTAACTAGTTTCAGCGGTCAGTTTGCTATCGGTACTCCACCTCGAAACAGCTAACTTTGGTCCTACTCCCAGGACCTGCTGGCACAGGGAAGACGGAAACGACCAAGGACTTGGCGAAGGCTTTGGGCCTAATCTGTTTCGTAACAAATTGTGGTGAAGGCATGGACTACGTCGCTATTGGCAAGACGTTGGGCGGTCTAGCCCAGTGTGGGGCATGGGGATGCTTCGACGAATTCAACAGAATTGATATTTCCGTGCTGTCCGTGATCTCGACCCAACTGCAAACCATCAGATCAGCCTTGCAGCTCAAAGTTGCAAAATTTATGGTGAGCCTGTGCGGCTAGTTCGTTTTATGATCGTAATCGGGGCTTTTGATGTTATTTTCAGTTTGAGGGCCAAGATATCGTGATGGACTCGAAGGTTGGGATATTCATCACCATGAATCCTGGTTACGCTGGACGAACTGAGCTTCCAGAATCTGTGAAGGCCTTGTTTCGGCCTGTAGTCTGCATAGTGCCAGACAATGAAATGATTTGTTTGATCAAATTATTTTCCGCTGGTTTTCTGACCGCCAAAGTCCTAGCCAAGAAAATGACGGTTCTCTATACCCTGGCTCGAGAGCAGCTGAGCAAACAGACACATTACGATTTCGGTCTCAGGGCTTTGAAGTCTGTGCTAAATATGGCCGGGCAGCTCAAGAGGACTTCGGAAGACCTCTCGGAGGATGTTGTCTTGATGAGAGCACTGAGAGACATGAACTTACCGAAATTTATATTCGACGACGTCCCACTGTTCTTGGGATTAATCAAAGATTTGTTCCCTGGCTTGGCTTGTCCGAGGGTTGGATATCCGGACTTTAACGAAGCCGTTGAAAAGTCACTGGTCGAAAATGGATATATTCTTCTGCCAGATCAGGTACTTCATCTCAAATTTGATAGCGGGTATTTCCAAAATATCGACGAACGTAATTAACAATTTCCAGATCGACAAAGTTGTACAAATGTACGAAGTTATGATGACTAGGCATTCGACGATGATCGTTGGCCCAACTGGGGGTGGGAAAACTGTTGTGATAAAAACGCTGTGCAGCGCACAAACTTATCTTGACAAACCTACAAAGTTATACATTCTGAATCCAAAGGTAGCTTCGAAATGATGTAACATGAAGATCAGAAACGCATCAACTGACCCGAATGCATCTCTACATTTCCCTCGATTTCCATTTGCTTTTTTTCTATCAGGCATGCACAGTCATCGAACTCTACGGAATTTTAGATCCTCTGACACGGGATTGGACAGACGGTCTGCTCAGCAATATATTTCGAGAAATCAACAAGCCCCTCGATTCGGATAAAGACGAGAGAAAATACATATTGTTTGACGGAGATGTGGATGCTCTTTGGATCGAAAACATGAATTCCGTTATGGATGACAACAAAATACTGACCCTAGCCAATCAGGAGAGAATAAAATTGCAAAAACACTCTGCCCTGCTGTTTGAGGTATCATATGATATTATCTTCTAACGGCAACGTATCTGTAGATGACTATTAAAAAAAAGGACCGAATTTTTCTACACTAAGTACGTTACCTTTCAGGTGGGAGACCTGCAATACGCGTCACCAGCCACCGTATCGAGAGCTGGAATGGTCTACGTCGATCCCAAGAACTTGGGTTATCAACCATTCATGGATAAGTGGATAAACTCCCGAGGCCAAGATGAGCGAGAATTCTTCGCAGCTATGTGCGAGAAGTACGTCCATGGATCATTAAGGCTAATAATAGACGGAATGATGGATCTGCAGCAAGTGGTTCCATTGAAAATGATCATACCTCAAACTGGACTAAACATGGTAGATGTCTACGAATTTTTTTCGAATTATCTGCACCATTTCTAATACTACTACGTGCTCTATTCTCTCCCTTCCTGTTCAGGTCACCCAGTTATGCTACATGGTGGATGGTCTGTACCCAGTGAAAGATGAAGATGAACGAGCTAAGACAGCCGTCGAATCCTCCAGCGCTGAGGAGGAAGAAGAAAGAGCTGTTCAATTGGCTTACAGGGATGAACTACTGGAAGCAATTTACATCCAATCATGTTACTGCTCGTTCGGTGCTTCGTTGATCATCGATTGCAGACCGGTGTTCGATGATTACATGAAAAAAATATGCGGGCTAATGCTGACTGACGACACACACGAGAAACCAGCGACTTGCCGTAAGCCCAGAAGAGTGATCAAGAATGGTTAGAAGTAGCGTGACTTTTTTTAACTTTTCACGTTAATCTCCCACAGGGTACATTCCGATATTTTATCGATCTCTTTTTGACTACGTTTTGGATATTGAACATCGTATTTGGAAGCCATGGAAATGGCTTGTCCCAGATTACGTTCACGACCGACAGAAGAACTTCAGTGAGATATTAGTCCCAACGATTGACACTCTGCGGACAACCTGGTTCGTCAAGATAATGAACAGTCTGAAAAGACCTGTGGTTTTAGTCGGGGAGACTGGTACTTCGAAAACTGCTATAATTCAGGATTTCCTGAGGGGATTGGACGGTGATAAATTCGTAAGTCTGTCGGAAAGATGATTGAATTTACCTCTTGTAACATGACCAGTAGTCATTCCAATTTGTCTTTCGAACAGAATCAACTACTGATAAACTTTTCATCGAGAACTACTTCTATGGACGTTCAAAGGATCATTGAATCTGCAGTAGAGAAGCGTACGAAGGATTTGTACGGTCCTCCACCAGGAAAAAAGCTCATCATCTTCATCGACGATATGAACATGCCTTTGGTGGACACTTATGGGACCCAGCAGCCGATCGCTCTGCTTAAATTACTGTTCGAAAGAGGTGGCCTCTATGATCGAGGAAAGGATCTAAATTGGAAGGTCCTCAGAGACATATGTAAGTCTGAGGACATATCAATCATGCTTGAAGAGTCGTTCTCTTTTTCTTAAGCATGACTGACGATATTCCTCAGGCTATCTAGCTGCAATGGGAAAAGCTGGCGGTGGTAGAAACGAAGTTGACCCGAGATTCATCTCCATGTTTTCTGTCTACAACGTCACTTTCCCAGCCGATGGCACCTTGACTCACATTTATTCGAGTATTCTGAACGGACATTTGGAAATATTCCCCGCGGAAGTTCAGGCGACTGGGAATAAGCTGATCGATATCACGTTGAATCTCTACAGGGTGAGAACTTGCGATTCAAATACATGGAAAATTTTTCGAAATTATGAAATGATTTTCATTTTCAGATGGTCACCGTAGAATTACCTCCGACACCATCAAAGTTCCACTACATCTTCAATTTGCGCGACCTCTCCAGAATCGTTTCTGGCTTGTTACTAACTCACCCGAATTTCTACACGTCTGCGATGCATTTCGTTAGAGTTTGGAGAAACGAGTTTTACAGAGTTATTTGCGATCGTTTAATCAGTTCAGCCGTAAGATAAAATGTTCAAACTCCACAGGTACATGATAAAATAGTTTTTTTTCCTCTGTGTCTCTGTTCAAAGGACCAAGAATTAATGCGGGCCCATATAGAATCGGAGATCAATTCAAATTTCGAAGAAGAGCCGGAAGTGATTGAGTACGCCTTACGAGACCCACTCTTGTTTGGAGACTACAGAAATGCTTGCAATGAAGAGGAGCCTCGATATTACGAAGACTTACTAGATTACGAAGCAATCTTCAGTCTCTTCATGGAGGTAGAATCTTATTCATCATCGCTTCAAATTTGTTTCGTACTTTCATCGTTTCCAGATTCTCGAAGACTACAACTCCCAAAATATGCCAATAAACATGGTCCTGTTCAACGACGCCTTGGAGCATCTGACCCGGGTCCATCGAGCTCTGCGTATGCACCGTGGTCACGTTTTGGTTATCGGTATCGGAGGTAGCGGAAAGCAGAGTATAATCCGGCTCGCCTCGTTCGCTGCTGGTTGCCAGATATTCGAGATCACGTTGAGCCGTGGTTACAACGAGACGAGCTTCAGAGACGACATGAAGAGGATGTACAACATAGCAGGGGTCGAGAATAAGAAAGTCGTATTCTTGTTCACCGCTCAACACGTCGCGGATGAAAGTTTCCTAGAACTCGTGAACAACATCCTGATGACAGGAGTCGTTCCGGCTCTCTTCACCGATGAAGAAAAAGACGCGGTTGTTAACACCTGCAGGAACGCAGCTAGTGAAGCTGGATACGGCATCACCAGGTGAATATCCATCGACAGTTTACAACAAAAACGGACCGACAACCCATCTCTGTTCCTCCAGGGAATCCGTTTGGTCTTATTTCGTGTCAACGAGTATCGCCAACTTGAGATTGGCCCTGTCCATGAGTCCGGCTGGAGACGTTCTTCGAGGTCGTTGCAGAAGTTACCCAGGACTCGTAAACAGCACGACCATAGATTGGCTGTTCCCGTGGCCCGAACAAGCTTTGTTTGCCGTGGCGAATGTGGTTCTTAGGGATGTAAGTTTGAGCGTGTGATCAGAGTCCGATGAGAGGCTGTCTCTTCCATCATTTTCAGAACCCGAAAATCCCTGAGGCCTATAGAGATCTGATCGTGCAGCATGTCGTGCACGTCCACATGTCGATCGGACAATACACCGCAGAATTTCTCACCAAGTTAAGAAGAAGAAACTATGTGACACCGAAACATTACCTGGACTTTATTAACACTTATCTGAATTTATTGGCGGAGAAGAAGGAGTACATTATGGCACAGTGCAATCGTTTATCCGGAGGTAAAGAACTTTTGTATGTTATTTAGCGGCGCTGTGATCACCACATTTTTAATTACTCACAGGACTTCTCAAGATCGCGGAAGCTTCTGAAACTTTGAAAGATTTGAATGCTATTCTTGCCGTTCAGCGGGTAAAAGTAGCAGAGCAAACGCGTAACTGCGAGCAATTATTGTCATCGATTGGGGAAAGCACAGATATCGCAATGGTCAAGAAAAACATGGGCATTGAAAAGAGACAGGAAATCGAAGAACAGAATAAGATGATCGCCAAAGAGTCGGCCGAGGCGAAGGAAGTTTTGAGCGAAGCTCAACCAGCATTAGAAGCTGCGAGAATGGCGCTGGCCGATTTGGAAAAATCTGATATCACTGAAATCAGGTAAACTCATAAAACTTTAGAAATCTCGAAGGATGAAACTGTAAAATTGTGACTGATGACATAAATTCGTGCATTCAGATCTTTTGCGACTCCTCCGGAACCTGTGCAAGTAGTTTGCGAAGCAGTCGCGATAATTCGTGGGGTAAAAGAGATTTCTTGGAAAGGTGCCAAAGGAATGATGAGCGATCCCAGTTTCTTGCGAACGTTGCAAGAAATGAATTGTGACTTGATTACTGCGAAGCAACAGCAACTGGTTAAACAGCACCTGAAGAAATCAAATAAACTTGAGCAAATGAAAACGATCAGTAAGGCTGGTTATGGTCTCTACAAGTTTGTCTTGGCTGTGTTAGACTACTGTGCAGTATTCAAAGAGGTTCGTACGCTGCGTATCGATCCAAGCAAATAACGTCCCTTCATGATTCGTTAAGGAATCTGCAAACTATGATCAAATATTCACAGGTGAAGCCAAAAGTCGACCGAGTCCAAATGCTCGAAGCAGAGGCCGAGAGAGCGAGGAAGGCGTTGGAGAAGGAGGAGCGAGAATTGGAGCGTATAGAAAAACAATTAGGCGAATTGAACGCAAAGTACGATGTTGCGATGACGGAGAGACAGAGACTCCAAGAAGAAACGGACATTTTACAGAGACGTTTGCTCGCGGCTGACAAGCTAATTAGCGGATTATCTTCCGAGAATGCCAGGTGGCAAAAAGACCTGGAAAATTTAGGCGATGAGTTGGAAAAAATTATAGGAAACTGTCTCCTGTCAGCCGCGTTCCTATCATACAACGGACCATTTTCATTCGAGTTCAGGATACAAATGGTCTACAACGACTGGCAGAGCAGTATACTAGAAAAAGAAATACCCCTGACGCAGCCCTACAAAATAGACTCGCAGTTGAGCAACGATGTCGAAATTAGCAGGTACGACGTCATCTTGAATTAAAAATGGAATGAATAAGATTTTGGTTAATTTTTTGGTGTGTTGCAGCTGGAACTCGCAGGGACTACCCCCAGACGAACTGTCTGTTCAGAACGGTATACTGACAACACGAGCTTCAAGATTTCCACTTTGCATAGATCCGCAACAGCAGGCTCTAAATTGGGTGAAGAAGAGGGAGGGGAAAAATAATTTGAAAATAGTCACCTTCAACGACCCGGACTTTATTAAACAAGTTGAAATGGCTATCATGTACGGATTTCCGATTCTGTTTCAAGATGTGGACTACATAGATCCGGTTCTCGACAACGTGCTGATGAAAAACATAAGAAGTATGCTCCACTTCTTCAATTGATACTACGAAGAATGAAAATTCTATTTTTTTGTCAGATGTACAAGGGCGAAGCTTCATCGAACTCGGAGACAAAGAAGTGGACTACGACCCCAAGTTCAGATTGTACCTGACTACAAAAATTCCAAATCCAGTTTTGAACCCGGCCATTTACGCTAAAGCGATGGTCATCAATTACATGGTGACGCTGACGGTAAGTGAAAGAGATATCCTGCACCTTCTGCACTGGACCAGAGTATGAGAATGATTGAGAAATGTGATTCCACAAAGGGCCTCGAGGATCAGCTGCTTTCGGTCGTCGTCAGAACCGAGCGTCCTGACATCGAGGAACAGCGTGAAACCCTGATCGCGGAAACTAGTGAGAACAAAAACCTTCTGCAGCAACTGGAAGACAGTTTGTTGCGAGAAATAGCTTCGAATCAGGGTAACATGTTGGACAATATGGACCTTGTCCAGACATTGGAGAACACTAAATCAAGCGCTGGTGAAGTCATGGCGAAATTACTTTTGGCCGAATTGACAACGATCGATATAAACAAGCTCAGAGAAGGATATCGCCCGGTCGCAAAACGCGGCGCAATTTTGTTCTTCGTCCTCGCCGACATGGCAGCCGTTAATTCCATGTACCAATATTCGCTGATAAGTTACCTGGAGGTCTTCGTTTATTCGCTTAAGAGGGCTATCCCAGATCCGGCTCTCGCAAAACGGCTAAAAAACATCATAATCATGCTGACGAAGAACGTTTACGAGTACGGTTGTGTGGGAATTTTCGAAAAACACAAACTTTTGTACTCTTTCCAAATCACCACCCGCATTCAGCAAAGTATAGACAAGATCACTCAGCTGGAACTGGACTTTTTCATAAAGGGTAACGTCTCTTTGGACAAATCACCTCTACCAAATCCAGCTAAATGGCTGGCACCTTCGAGTTGGGAAGACATTCTAAAATTAGCTGCAGATTTTCCCGAAGTATTTGGCGATTTGCCGAAACAACTGACGACCGGAACCGACGAATGGAAGCAGGTCATTAGATCGATGATGAATGAATCGAATAATTAGGCATAGTGATGATTATCGCGTCATCTGAATTTTTCATATTCAAATTCCGCAGTGGTTCGATCTGGATAATCCAGAGTCTACGGAGTTTCCTTGTGGATATTCTTCAACATTGAAGCCCTTCGAAAAGCTGATGCTGATTCGATGCTTTCGTGTTGATCGTGTGTTTCGAGGAGTAATTAATTACATCAGCGAAATAATGGGAGAGGAGTACGTCACGCCTCCTAATGTCAGCTTTGACAGAATATTCGAACAAAGCACAGCTTCTATGCCTGTCGTATTCATCCTAAGTCCCGGATCCGATCCTACATCAGAGTTGATGAAATTAGCTGAGAGATACGGTTGCGGTGGGGGAAAATTCAGATATTTATCACTTGGGCAAGGGCAGGAAAAGGTGTGTACATCTTTGTTAAATTTATACAGTTATGAACATGACGCCCCATTTCTTCGATCATTATTCACGATTGAATATGCTTTCAGAGTGCAGTAGAATTTTTGACAACAGCCGTGGCAAGAGGACAGTGGCTCATGCTGCAGAATTGTCACTTGCTTCTTGGTTTTATGAGAGACCTAGAAAAGCATTTGGAAAATATTAAGAAACCCCATCCAGATTTTCGTCTCTGGTTGACTACCGACCCGACACCGAGTTTCCCGATTGGAATTTTGCAACAATCGCTCAAAGGTATAAGTACCAAGAGAATCGAAGAGGTGGCGAATTAAGAAGATACGATCATAACTCATTCAAAAGTTTTATCCAGATTTGCGAAATCTGATGCATAATTTATCATTTCAGTCGTTACGGAACCACCCAACGGTTTGAAGTTAAACCTGAGAAACACGTACTTGAAAATGCACCAAAATGCCCTGGATATCTGCGGTCATCATATCTATAAGGATCTCATCTACGTACTCGCGTTCTTCCACGCTGTAGTCCAGGTAAATCAGAAGTCAGATTCATATCCAATCAGGTGTACGAATTTGTTTTTGTTTCAGGAACGAAGAAAATACGACAAAATAGGCTGGAACATAAATTACGATTTCAACGAATCGGACTTCAACGTTTGCACAATCATACTTGATACTTATCTCAGCAAAACCTTGGTCACAAAGGAGAGTAGAATACCGTGGAACAGTCTGAAATATTTAGTGGGAGAGGTTTGTGCCACCCACTCAAGAAAACTAGTTGTATTATTTTCAAGAATGGAAAATTTCATTGTTATTTCCCAGGTGATGTACGGGGGCCGAGTGATCGACAATTACGACCGTCGTGTAGTGAAAATTTATATGGATGAATACTTTGGCGATTTCTTATTCGACACGTTTCAACCGTTTCACTTTTATCGAGACAACGAAATCGATTATGTGATACCTTCCGCTGGCGATAAAGATCATTATTGTGAATTTATAGAAGAATTACCTCTGGTTAATTCACCGGAAGTATTTGGGCTACATCCTAATGCCGAAATTGGTTACTTTACACAAGCCACAAGAGACATGTGGAGAAATTTAATAGAGCTACAGCCTCAAACAGGTAACAACATGATTTAAGAGCATGCTCTAGTCAGTCTTTAGCAACCTAGTAGCCGAGTCACTTATTTTCACTGATATCAACGCCACACATAACGGGCGCAAAAAAGAAGATAAGAGCGCACTTCCGCATGAAATTCCGAACACATACATCCTAATATAGCTCTGTTTCACGCAACAATGACGACGAAATCCTTGTTCCTAACTAAAATGATAATTGCTGATTTCAGCTGGCGGTCGCGGCCATTACCATTTAAGTTAGGAACAAGGATTTCGTCGTTATTGTTGCGTGAAACAGAATATTTTGGGATGTATGTGTTCGGAATTTCATGCGGAAGTGCGCTCTTATCTTCTTTTTTGCGCCCGTTATGCGTAGGCGTTGTGATATCAGTGAAAATAAGTGACGCGGCTACTCGGTTGGTAAAGAGTGACTAGAGCATGCTCTTAAAACCGTAACATAATATCAGTCATCCGTTACCGTAATTTTAACAAAAACTGTTACGAAATCTGGGTTCTAGCCTGCTTGGTAAAAATGTGTAAGTTTTATCATGAGCTACATGCAAATAATAATGAATAAAAAATGTTAGCGAAAACTAAATTCGATTTAAAGTTCGTTGATTAAAGAGATCGAACTTTTCATATTACCAGCTGAAAGTAGTACCGGCATCAGCAGAGACGAGTTCATAGACAACGTTGCCCAGGATATTCTCGTGAAAATACCACCGGAATATGACATGATTAAAGTCAAGAGAAACTTCGGTCTGGCTATAACTCCCACAGCTATTGTATTGTTTCAAGAACTCGAAAGATTCAATAAGCTGATAAGGACAATGACGACAACACTGACTCAGCTCAGAAAGGTAGAGTCTCACCACACTTGCACACTCCGAGTATCCATAAATCGCCTCGATATCGAAACCCGAATCCATTCGTCCTTCCAGGCTATCGCAGGGGAAATTGGCATGGATGCTATTCTGGACAGTGTATCAATTGCTTTGTTCAACGGATTGCTACCGACGGAATGGGCGAGATTGGCTCCAGCCACTAATAAAAATCTCGCGGGATGGATGGATCATTTCGAACGAAGGATATCGCAGTACACCACATGGGTAAGGCGTTTCCGTACTCTGAAAAGATCGTCAATTTTCTCGTCCTTTGTATTCTATCTTCTAGGCTGGATGTAACGAGCCAGTGGTAATTTGGCTATCAGGACTTCACATTCCGGAAACGTACTTGGCAGCGTTGGTGCAAATGGCATGTCGAAAAAATAATTGGCCCTTAGATCGCTCGCTCACTTACACCGCGGTCTCGAATTTCCAAGACGCTGCCGAGGTCGAGGAGAGACCTGATCAGGTCAGAAGGAACATTAGTCATGCTCATGACGTATCGGTCTGTCAATTAAAATACTTGATTCTATTCGATCACGATGACGCGCGTTTCAGGGCTGCTACATCCAAGGGCTGTATTTGGAAGGTGCTCGTTGGGACAGAGAGAACCATTGTTTAAAACGTTCGTATCCCAAAGTTCTGATCGAAGAACTACCCGTTTTGACTGTGATACCGATCGAAGCCCATCGACTAAAGTTGCAGGTATACTTGATCAGTAACAACGTGACAATTATATCTTGTCGCTCGTTTCAACGAATTAATATTGTTCCATTATAGAACACGTTGAAAACTCCAGTCTACACGACTTCAAACAGACGGAACGCGATGGGTGTTGGACTAGTTTTCGAAGCAGACCTAGCAACTGCAGAGCACATTTCACATTGGGTATTACAAGGCGTGTGTCTACTGTTGAACTCTGATTAGTTAGTCTTTAGTGATAATTCTATTGAATGGAGTATGTACTGATCCTATTGAATGGAGTATGTACTGATCGTTGATCAGAGAAGAAATGAACGATCTGAAGATAGGTAATATCTTCACCGATGCTGGGAGTGGAAATAATAAGCTACCGAATGGTACTTCAATATCTTATAATTCATTATTTCAGAAATTTACATTTCATTTGGGGTAAACAAAGGTTGTAGAAAGAGCTATCGACGAATTCTGCCAACTCCTGCCACTTCACCCAGGAGTGATTGGTCAATTGTTCAATGTTTTTTACTCTGCCAACAAAATGTGGGTCTACCACGAGCAGGTATGTCCCCTTGGTGCCGTAGTGTATACCCATAATGCCTTTGCTGGAACAGTCTCTATCACCGCCCATCATTACTGGGCTACCAAATTGTTCAAAGTGGTTTTTTATGGCATCCGCAAACTTGATCAAATCTCCGCCTTTCGGTACGTGGAGTATCTTGCTTGGAACGTCATACCGATGGTCGAGGACTAGACAAACCTGTAAGAAGCGATATAGTCTCCTGAGACGTTCTCAACCGGAATCAACTTCGATCTTACTTCAAAACTCCCGATCCATTCCCGCGAGCCGATAAAAGAATGCTCTTTATCTTCCAGAGCGACGAGAATCTCCTGAATCTCCCTCAAGCTCGGTACAGGCTCGGTTGTATGATCCGAATTGTGTATAATCCAAGAACACATAGTCTGAAGCGTACGATATCCGCAGCCCCATCCCTGCGCCAATAATTTCCGTAATAACCGGAATAAACCACATTAATTCATCGTCACGCTAACTTTTACGAGGATTCATGCTCCGCTAAGCATAGCGATCTCCCTACTACCAGAACTAGAACCTCTCAATATCCAGGTCTTGGAAACTTCGCTCAAAGACATGACGTAGTGTCTTAACAAGAGTGCAAACAAAACATGTAAGAACGAAGACCTGAATTCAATAATCGATCAAGGAATGAGAATGAAGCAAATAGAGGTAATTGTACGTTATTATGGGTATCGAGCTTCGATATTCTTGTATCAAGCACTGGAATGTTCAATCTTTTGATACGCCATCTGGATGAACTACTGAGAGTAGGTCGCAGCTCAGGTAAATCCACAAAAAAGGCGGTAGATTTGAATTTTCCATCAAAAGACTCTTTTACTTGGTCTCATATTACTAACACATATGTATATCACATATTTTTCAAATCCAGAATAACATCGTAAATGTATAGAATATTTCCGATAAAATAGACCATCTTTTGTGACGAAATTAAGGGGAACAAAATCGATAGAAAATTGCAGTAGAAGCGGTAGGGAAAACTGCAAACTAGTATATTTTAGAGGACTGATTGGAAAAAGCGTTAGAAATTGCAAGAAAAACAGCGACAGGCAATGCTGAAAATTAGTAGATTTGAGAGGGCCAATTAGAAAATGCGTAAAAAATATTTAATGCTTGGGCCTCATTGTCTGATTTTGATTAAATTCAGCACTTTTGGCTGCTAGCTTCAGTTTCATTTGAAGCGGTGTACGTGGCAGCCCTGGTAGGTCGTTCCCGCTCACACGTAAACGACCTACTGTCAATAGTTCCAATCTTGCCACCAGGTGGAACCACGCCCCAGTCAAACATCCCCATTTCTGAAGAACGCCAATAAAATAAATCACGAGTGACAAAAAAACCGACTTCAAAAGCAAACTACTCAACCGATTTCGATGAAATTTATATGGGACCAATCTGAAAGTATACCCTTTCGAATAAAAAAAGAATTTTCCAAATCGGTTGATAAATGATGGAGTTATGAGGTAACAAAGATAAAAAAAAAATAATGCAAGCGAATTGAGAACCTCCTCCTTTTTTGAAGTCGGTTAAAAATTAAAGAAAACTTGATGTTACAGCGACTATGTTCTGGACGAAAAGCTGTGTTATTCAATATTTCCAAATTTGTTAGACACCAAATTTTGCTAGGCTTTTAAATGAGAGACACCGTGGTAATAGATAATTAGAGAGAGAAAAGGAAACAGAGAAACAGAGAGAGTTACATAAGCATGTTGAATAACAACAATAATGCGGAGTTAATTAGATTAAACACATAACGGTATAGTGAATGAAATTGTTTACTTTGTCATCAACACCGTCGCAGACATAATGCCAGTACTGGTAGTCCCCCTTGACCAAAAAACTTTCACCGTGATCCGGATGAGGCTGCGAGGATAACTGCGTATGTACGTTTTTTTGTAAATTGTTTGAATAATTTGGCGGCATTTTTTTTTTCGTAGACAGATAGAGTGACGCCCTAGCAAATATTCACAGTCACTGATTGCACGTGTTTATTTTTGAATTTGTAAAATTGAGAAAGTAGTCGGCTGGGGGCGAAGAATCGTATCTCGTGACACGATGATAGCGTCACCAAGCGTCACCTGACTGACAGTCCGTCGCGGAGTTGGCCAACCAATAACGGCCTTGTTATCTTTAGCGAATAATAATTCTTTATTTTTTTTTCTATCGTTTTACACTCATACGAGATGTGATGACTCCTCGGGATACGAAAGTCGCCCTTTTAATACTAGCCGGAAAGTATACGGTATGGGGATACCTAGCTTGGAGATTTTTTAACGCTTCGTTTAACAATTATTCACCGAAAAGATCGACCGGAGATTCCCAACCTCCAACAGGCTAGGGGAACTAGCTGTAAGCTGTCTGCTAGATACGTGCGAAGGACAAAATGGACAGTGAATATTAGTCACGATTAAACCTTCGATTGATACGTTGCGCGTTTATTCGACGAGGATTTTAAACATTTCGCGATAATGCCGAGTGTCCGACGGTACGTACGTAACTCATATCAACTATAACGAATACATTATAAACGAATTTGTGTCACGATAGAAGTCTCACACTTTTTGACAGCTCTATTATTATTCACCGTTTTACAGATTTTAACTATGTTATTCGATTATTCACACTAAAATTGAACTTTAGAATGGTAATTCCAACGATAATCCCTCTAATCTTCGTCAATATAAAAATATTCAATATCGTTAATTTGTTATGGGGTTTTGAGGTTATGTTTACACTGTGAGTCAATTTATTCGGCCATCTACGCAGTATCTCGAATTTTCTTTGTCTTCTACCTCTATTGTTGTCTGATTATTGACAGATGAAGTTGTTGTTTCTTTTAAGACATTTTTACAAAATTTCAAACTACATTTCGATTTTATTCATCTTCGGATCTTGATTAAGAAAGTGTTTCTTTCCTTTCAGCGTCTAATTTCTCTCAGATCTGATCGTGCAATGATTCGCCAATAGATTATCGAGTTATTTCCCAGAAAAAGGAAACACCATGTACGGTAACGTAGAATTAGAAACTGTGTCCGAGGTACACTTTCGCCGATTACTAGCCACAACGATCGATCCGAACATCAGTTCTCCGATGGACGAAGAGGATCACTTCTGCAGACTCATTTTGTACAAGGAAATCGCCGATTCTAGGTCAGGAATCCAGCTATCAAACGAATATCGTTCGACGCTAACATTCCTCAATATTTCAGGGTGAGAATATGGGACGTCGTCATACTCATACCGAACCTGATATTCCTCATATTCATCGCGGCGAGGTTCAACAGAGCGAGGCTCAAGCTCCGGGCGACCAGCAGTCCAATATTCTTAGCATTTTACGGCCTTGTGAGTGAGACTCGCTTCGACTTTGTGTTAAAAATTACTAATTTTTCATTGCTCCCACAGGTTGTAAGTAACATATTAATATCAGTGATACGCTGCGTCGTTTCAATGACCGTCAACGCAGCGGCAACTGTCGGTGGTTTAGCAGACAAAGTTCTGTGGGTCACCGTCAGATTTTTCTTACTGTCTACGGAAATGAGCGTCGTGATATTCGGCTTAGCCTTCGGTAGGCGTTTGTAGTTTTGGCTAATTTTTAATTCCCTCGACTCTGTAATGACTGTGTTTACAATTTTTATAGGGCACTTGGACAGCCGTTCGAGTATCCGCAGAGTCTTACTAGCCACTTCGTTCATAGCTTTAGCATTCACGATAACCCAAGGCACGCTGGAGCTCGTTTTACCCGACGACACGTTTGAAATACCGAGCAAAAATTTTTACCTCTTTGGTCACGGAGGAATGCTCTTCTGGTTCTGCAGCAGTCTCGTTTTTTCAACGGTAACAAGGATATCATTTTATCAAACACTGTTCATTCCACGTTCACAAATTATGGGAAATTACTATCTTTGCTATCTTTGCAGATATACCTCTTCATACTAATACTGCCGTGGACAAGATTGAGGGAGAGACTCGCGCTGCCAAGTAAGAGAAATTCTCACAATATTTACATCCTTCGTTACAGTATACGAATATCTTTGAAATATGATGTAACGAATTATCATTTCTTCCAGCAAAGAGAAGTTTTTACATCTACGCCGGGACTTTAGCTCTGCTAAATTTGACGCAGTCGATAGGAGCCGGGCTGTTAAACTACACGCAGGATCGAGCTGGGCTGTGCGTGGTTGATCTGACCGCTGCGCTGTATTTGACTCTGTTCACGCCTCTCGTCTACCACACATTCCTCTCCGAATTTTTTGGGTATGTTATCGTTGGATCGGTTCTTAGTCACAGTCGCATCGACGTATCACTTTAAACATATTTGTGTGTAAATTTTCAGAGTGTCGCAGCCGTCAATAATGTTTTCGTACAAGGCCCAAGTCGACGATGCTATGGACGAAGATACGGTGTCGTTGCCGCATCAGCAGAGTTTTTCGTCCCTGAAAACAGACAGTGACTACATATATCAGGTCCATACTCCATCTATTCACATGCCGCCGCACGATCCATCGCCATTAAAAAATCCCTCAACGTCTAAGCAGAGAAGTTCGCTTTACTCTATGGCTCATGGCCAAGCTCTCGCATCGGATTTGTCCCGGAGATCTAGTTCTCACGTCAGTTTACCAGCCAGTTCGACATCTAGAATGATAGACAAGCGTCAAAATGTTTACAAGAATAGGCAGGGCCTGGCTAAAAAGTATCCGAGCAGATTTCAAACACTCGAATACTCCCCGCTTAGCACACCAAATCTCAACATCGATAATCCCGCGTGGAATTTTACCTCTGATTCTAAAAAAGATCGAGACATGCTTTCCCCTACGGCGAGTAACTTCATCTACACGCCGGATAATCGCGACAGCAACGTCAACCTGTTCTCCCCCTCGATAGGCGACGGACTTGGTAGTTTGCACAGAAAAGCCAAGTCGTCTGGCGAAATTACGGTATCGAATCTATCAATCGTCAAAAACGCTCGTCAAGGGTCTGGAATGTTTGACAGCGTATCGCCCCGCTCGTCCGAGTTCCTGGAACAAGACCCCGAACTGAATTCGAAGTTGTCCATCAACGGTGGTATTTTGAGATCTGGAATTCCTCTGAAAAACAGTTTGGATTTCGTCCGAATCCAGAAGCAAAATCCGAAACTGTTGAAGAATTACGTAGATAATTTTTCTCCCGGTACGAGCACTGATAAAAATCTTTCGTACGACGAAGAACAGACGAGTTTAGCCGAGCTCAGGTCTTCCAGGGACAGTTCGGTATCGGATGTGAAACCCGGCACTAGCGCTCTAACGATTACTGGTAATGGCGATAACTTCATGACATTTTCTCCAACAAAACAGAGCAGTTTCAAAGATCGGACCGACTCCGGTCAATTGTTAAAGCCCGATGATGAATCTGAAGCGTCGTTCAAAGACGGAGGAGCTAATTCGAAACCAAATTCTTTGATATCCTCGCAATCCCAGAGTACGGATTTGTCTTATCTTTCCGCTAAACAGACGCTAGACGACAGTGGCAACAGCGGTAGGAGAACTTCGAATTCATCTTTAGGAAATTCTCAGTCCTTTTACAGTTTCAGTAACTCCGATAACTCTAGGGAAACTACGGGATTGGGCGATTATCTGAAATTGTTCACCATGCCACCGAATCGGAAGGAATGAACTGTACACAACGGTCTCGAAAAATCCCGTAATTTTTAAGTCTTGTAAATAAATACTCTAACTACAAACACTGCGATACATACGTACGGGTGTACGTTCCTGAATCTACTAACGAATATTGTACATATATAGAATGATGATGATTCTTTTGTTGTTTAACAATCGGGTAGAATCATCTTGCCGAGAGTTTGGACCTTGAGTATAACTTGTAAATAATTTAAATCAAAATTCACTCGTAGACGAGGCACCTTTATGTACTAGGATTCATATATCACTTTATTAGCTGCATAAAAACCACGTACTATGGATGATAGATAGTATATTCTTGATTTCAACTGTGTAATTATATTTAGCATGCACATTCATTTTATTAAACGTATATTGCTGTAGATATTATTTTCGTTTTATTTATTCACACTGATTATGATTATTTTTATTTCTTGCGTTCAAGGCATACTAATAGTCACTATCCAATCAGATTTTAAACAAAATAACCAGGTGGGTCAGGATCGGCACTATGAAATGAAGAAATCCACTCCATTTAGAGTTTGAAAACTTCAAATCTAATCCAAGGACGTAAGTTTACCGCATTTTTCCTCTTGGAAATGGTCGTACCGATACGCAACGTTAAGGGGCGTTTATCTGGTAAAACAAAATGAGTAATGAGTAAATATAAGATAAAAATTGAAGCTCATTAACACACAAGTCTGTTTAGACTATGACGAAACTGTACTTTGTAACCCAGTAGAACATAGAACAGAATTGGGTGAAAAATATTCCGTTCACATACTTCATATATGATACAGTTTTTTCTTTCATTTTTCAAAATTGTTAGTTGCAATTCCAACATAGAATATTCTTCTGTTCACAGAACACCAGTGTATATGATTCAACTCAATTCGACACTGGGACTACCCCAGTGAATCCATTGTACGCCGCATCTCTGCAAAGTCCAGACAGCATAGCTGGGTACAGTATAGACAGTCAAGATGGTCACAATAATCATGCCAACGGTTATCAACAATAAAACTACGTCATACCAGCCCACGTGCTCTAGCTGAGCACTCTCACGAGAAAAAGGGTGCTCGACACCGTTGAAAAAATTATACAACATAGTTTTCCCATTTATTCACTTGCGGTCGTTGATAAAATCACCTCATCGCCGTGGAACGTGGGAATGAGTTACATTTCGTAGATATTTTACGAATGCTTTGCCAAGTATTGCGATCATTGATTCAACATTTTTTTTAGTTTACTGTTCAACGGATATCTAGTCGTTACTGAAGTTATGTAGGAAATATTGAATTCTAGTTTTATTTCAATTTACTCAAAGGAGTAAATTTTCTTTTTTCTTTTTTCAAGATAGCGATACGATTTCTTATGCAGGATTTTTTCGTTTCATTCATCTGTGTACAAACAATTATCACATACGAATTGGAAAAGTTTGATTTCCACTATGATTACCCGTTGAATTAAACGGTTTGAATTAATGGTTTCGAAAATAAAATGTAATGGAAATTGATTATAAAGGGCAGCTAGTGTAGTCGTGAAGATGCTGTTTATATGTATATTATTATATATAGCTGTACAGTTTGTCAATTCATTAAGAAATAATTATCGATTCTAATCTTGATATTATTATTTCCGAATCCAGTAAATCTATTTGGTAGTGAAAGAGTATAAGTATAATAAGTATAAGAAAGAGCAACGAAATGACGAATGTTATAACGAATAAGTTTGAAAGATTTCGTATTCGGGGCAGGGAGTGATAAATTGTACTTTATTTCAAGTTTTCAAGAGTTCAAAATTTGAAATATTTTGTTAGACATATTTCAAATAAAATTAATGTGACATGTGTGCGTGTTTATGAAAAATAAATGACGTCTTAACGATCATTGCCAAATATGATAGCTTGTGGGAAAGTTCAATTCGAAAGTAAATATTCAATCATGGAATAAAACTGTTCAACTTTTCCACGTACAATCTGACATAAATTTGAAAAGTATATATGTATAAAAAATGTAACGTTCGACGTATCAGTCAATTGAAATGCGATTTTTAATAAATATAAAGGCGAGTTATGATTATGAAGAGAGAACCTTGATCATAAAGTCTAACAATAAGTCGAAGGTCAGTTATTTGAGCATGCAGATCGCGTGTGAGAATCAATACATTGCGTAATATAGTACTTAATTGTTTGTTCGAAAACTCTGATAATTAGTTGCGGCGGACTAGGATTACATACAAGAAGTGAATTAGAAACATTCAGAAACAATTATTCCTCAAGAAAAAGTTAGTATTAAAAATTTGACAATTGTCGTATCTTATACTGTTATCTGCAATTAGCGAGGTGTTAATGATCAATTATAGACCACTTGAACTACAATATTAAAAAATTAACGGACTTTATTCACTAAATCGAAATAGTGTGAACGAAAAGCGGATAAGTTTCACCGTACTATAGATATAATTAGGTTTAAAGAGACAGACTTTATTATTCAGTAAACTTTTTACTCGTTTTACTTGAAACTCAGCGAACTGACCAACTCCAAGAATCATGTTGATATGTGAGAATATTAATTTCCGGTCAATACGCAATAACATAGTTATACATATAATAAGAAAAATGAGATAGCCGTTGTTTTATTGCGTATTCATTATGCTAATTGAACCGTTACTTTTGCTGATAATTATTAAAATTAGTTATCTCCACGCTATTTTCCTACTTTTGCATAAAACCCAGATGTTAATCGTAATCTGCTCATTATACTGAGATCGTGTGATGAGTGAATATAAATAATCCAAGCATAAAGAACGAATGATAATTCAATTTAAAGTTCTTCGGTGTACTGAAACTATAATAAAATAATCCATCCATACTGTAAATATATGAAATATACTTTAGTGTAAATTAAACATACGGTAACTATTGTGGCAGCCGGATGCGATACAAAAATTACGGTTCTAATTTATCCTCTTTTTACGCATGTCATTCCACCAAGGGTATACTTATTTCAATTATATAACGCCCCTTGGGATAGATTGTAATTGATGAAATGATAGAAGTGGAAACGACTGGACAATATTGTCTGGTATCAAAGCATCGGACTGAAAAATAAAACCTATAATTATACTTGGACTTTACCTATTGGTATATATAACACTTATAAAGGTTAAAAATTATTATACATACTCGTGTGAAAGTCTAGGTAGAGAAACAAACATTTCTGTAATCTGTTTTATTTGATATTGTGTTAGCTTGAATTATCAAGAAAACTGTCCTATGTACCATTTATTGTAGTATGACAAAATATTAAAAATCAGACGAACCATTTCAAATACAATTACGAAAACATTATATCACGTGTGTCTCCCAGCTGAATTACTTATGATCTCTTTTTGTTGTTTACGATTTTAATGCGTCCAACTTTGATTTCAAATGTCGAATGGATCAGAGAGCGAGAAAGTGACGAATGATATAAGCTAAAACAAAATACCTTCGGGTGCCCATTTTTATGAGATTTCGAGTGTTGTTATAGTTTTTTTCAACCTCGAATTGGATTCGCCATTTTCAATTTTGCAAATCTGACTTCGGATTCGTGATAAGTGATCCAAAGTGATCTTAATTTCGAATTAATAGAAAGAGTGAGTGATGATTCAAATGTTTGAATCTTAACTATTCAACTATTTCGTTAATATACTTTTATTAGTTGAACTATTCAACTAGTCGCTTTTTTTATCGGTTGACTAATCAAAATTTCAAGATCCCAGCATTACGGTTGAATTTTTCACTATACAAGATAGTATATTTTGTCGCGAGCTTGAGTTCTGAATGACTGGTACCGCAGTTCGTTCTTCTGTTCGTTGCAAATATGTCGATAATTCCAAGTCTCGCGAAGGTAGAACTCATTTCAGATCGGCGAACCGCTATGAAAATTCAGTGTCTACATTGATAAATGTTGTAGGTGAAAATATATTTGGCATGTGAAAAAAATTGTTATCTCGTTGTGGTCCATATCGACGGGTATTTTTTAGAAAATTTCATTTCTCAACAAGCACTCATTTTCGGAACATGAAAACTTGTCTTATCAAAGTTGAGATTGATTTCCGTGAGATTTCTTCCGATTTGACCGATTTTTCGGCACCATGATGGTGTAACTTCCGAACGAATCCGAGGCCCATTATTTCCTTCGGAGGATAACTAGATCGTGAGTGGTCGATTTCAAGTAAAAAGTTTCAGGAAAATCGAAGGTGTTCAGATGAATTTTATTTGTATTTTTTCGCTATTATCGATAATATGTCAGAAGTGTGTAGTTGAAGAAAATCGTGCAATTTTTGTTCAAAAAGTTTGGACTTTTTGGCACACTTTATGTCTCTATCATTTTTTGAAAAAAGTCAAAGCTCTTGAAGTTAGAGCCAGTTGAAAAAAGTCCGGTTGCGAAAAAGTTGAAAAATTAGAAAATGCAAAATGATAGAAAAGGTGGCTTACTTGAAAAACGGCCGAACACGTGTTGCTTGAAGTTTGATTAATGTGTAATTGGCGATGTGTCGTGAGCAACTTTGTTGATTTCTCAGAATTTCGTAATTCACTCGAGACACAGGGTCTTCACCCCTGGGATGCTTGTACGATGAACCTTGTCGAGCGTGAAGCCTTTCGAATGGGAATAAAAATACAACCTTCCAGATTGGGTGCTTCTTTATTTAAAAAAGGTACAATATTCATGGTATTACTAATCACAACGTCGTGTTCATCAACGTCATAATTTACAGTAAGTATTCCTATAATTATTCGTATCAAGTAATGTAATTAATTATTGTTACGTTATAATAATATACGCTTAGGCTCGAATTGACAAGTGTATGATATTTTTATAATTATAATTTATTTATATTTATAATATTTGTATAATTTATATGGTAGAGTCTTATGATAAAAAAAACATATAGTAATCAATTATAATCCTTACTCTTTTAATTTGGTACCTCAACCTAAGTTTATTCCAATTTCGTTCGAATTCATCGCGAAATACGATAATTTGGAAGATTGATCAAAATTAATTTGAAATACGATCTTAAAATTACAAATCTGAGGTCTGGGATTGGCTACTAGAACGTGTCTATTTATGATAGTGGTCCACACACGCTCCCAGTTGATTATAATCAGACATTCAGATAAAAAAATTATTCTTCTCGTTGAATCAAGTCAGAATTACTATTATTATTCGTTGGTAAATATTTACAAGACATTTTTGCGTCCAATTTATGAAACATTTTCAAACCCGACGGGTATAAACTCTTAATCTTAGAGATTCGAATTTAGATTTTCTTAATTATGAAAGTATCATTTGATGTATCGTACATTTTGCGATGATATTATGGATACATCGAGACATTTTCACACTCGCCTGAATACCAAAAAAATTTCTTATTCTCATTTCTCAAGCGTGACGAGAAACAAAAATGTGGAATTGACGTTCAATATCCTACGATTTTTCCTAAACTACACCGATACTCGCGAATACTGGTAAAAAATCTGGCGAATTCGTGCCTTCACTGTCGACGATTCGCTAAAACCACGCGAATGAACATTCCGCACAATTCCTAGCATTGCAAAAAACACTCGGATGACTGTTGGCCTAGATCTACCTAACACAATAACTCATCTAGTCTACAGTGTGAATGATAAAATGTATCGATGATTGCGAGTCGATTTATGTTCACAAGTACTCGTCACGTTATCCAATAGCAATTAGCAAGTGACAAGTTCCGGCTATATTATTAACTAGAGTATGTGGTGTTCGATTAATTGATAATTAAGTTACGTGTTATTCAAATAAGCCATTAAACTGGATTCCTTTATACAGTTTTTTTTTCTCTTACCTTCTTTCAGATAATTTCGGTCCACTTTCTCCCGGCGCAAACGCGAATCTACAAAATGAACAGATTTTCGCAGCTTTTAGTTTTCCTCTTGATGCCAAGCAGGTGCTTGAGGATCCTTCGGCGATGTTTACTCCGGCGTCTCCGCGTTGCTTGATCCCTGTCTCGCTGAGGGTTGAGTTTGACCTGTGCCAAAATACCGACCAGAAGTTCATCGACGTGGTGGGCCAGGCCGGATGAAGTCTCGATGAATTTGCACCCACAATTGTTCGCCAGGCGACGTCCGACTGAGTGGGAAAAAAAGAGAGAATACAGATTTAAAAAAAGCACTCGGCAATCGTGTTCAACGAGAGACAAAGCCCCGGCAGCAAGAGCTGCAATTAGGGGGTTTAAACTCCGGTCTACTTGTTAGGAGAGCACGAAATCTCACCGACTAATGGCACTTCCCGCTTTCTTTCTAGGTCAACTTTGTTCCCAACGAGTATGACGCCCCGGGATGCCATGTAGTCGCTTTTCCAGAGGTACAGCAACGTTTCTTCAGCCATTTTTAAGGTCCTTCTGTCAACGACGGAGTACACCACCACGTAGACGTCAGGGTTGTAGGTGGAGCAGAATGACTCGACCTTTAACAGAGATGTTGGAATTGTTAAAAACATTCAAATACACTGTTAGATAAATTAAACATACATAAAGTGTCCCATTAGGTCCTCCATGTACACAAATTAATGTCATTTTAAGATTCAATACGTGATTTTGACTTTTTTCTTTATCCAATAATCCAACAAAAAATATTGAAATGTACTTGAAGCTTTTGGTGCGGATCTGCTGTAACACTTTATTTCTAACGAAGGGACTAACAGAATGAAGGAGAAACAGGATTCCGGGATTATCTCATCCTCTGCAGTAAATATAGTCTCGCTTTGATCATGCTACTTGAGGCAGCCCTATAAATCCTTAAATCCTCACCTTATAAATTTATGAGATACTCATAAATACCTTCGAAATGCCTATGAAATGGTTGAGAAACGATATTTCGAAGTGGTTACCTCCTGGTATCAATTATTCAGTGTCACCTTACTCCGATTTCGATGAACATGAATAAGCAGTGAGTTTATAGTCAGGTTTCGGATTATTCAAAATTACACACTTCACCAAAGTCTCAGGATCTTGAAAATTCTACCATCAACCTACTGGGAGTTTTTTTTTCTGGAAAGAATACGATAGGATTCAGTTCTCCACTTCTGGAATAAGAAATAATCCCTGAATTACAATTTCAACCCTACTGAAAAAGATCATGTGATAAAACACATAATGTTTTGACCGAAATCGGCATATATTTTATTACGTAATTTAACATGTAAATACGACCTAATATATGAAAAATCACATAATAAATCATGAAAATATCAAATATCACATAAAATGTACAATAAATCATATGAAAAGTCATGTGTTTTAGTATGTAATTTGTTACGTATTTTTTCTGATACTTGATATTTTCATGATTTATTATGTGATTTTTCATATATTAGGTCGTATTTACATGTTAAATTACATAATAAAATATATGCCGATTTCGGTCAAAACATTATGTGATTTATCACATGATCTTTTTCAGTAGGGAAGCTTCCATTTATGATTTCTAAACAAGTGGTCACACGCGGTTAGAAATTAAATTTCAGAGCAGGTCCATCCAAAATTCTATGTTAATTTTGACACTTTTGGTTGTTCAAGTAAATAAAAAAAAATGTTAAAATGACATACATTTGTGTTATATCGACAAATAAATGTGTAAATATAACACAAATGTAGAGTGGACCTGCTGGGACATTTTTGCTAGTTCAATTTTTCCAACAGTGCAGATTTGTAATGATATTTATGAATCGTTGTACTGTCTACCCTACTGAAAAAGTTCATGTGAATTATTACGTACAAAAGTACA
>JAFFZH010004902.1:0-54022 GCA_018420115.1 Euura saliciscinereae
TAAATACGGTTAAAAAAAAATATACGACCTTTTGCCGTTACAAAAAGCAAAAAGTCGTATATTGGCGCTTACGACCTTATGTCATTAGACACGCGATATTATGTCAACAGCTGCTTCACATAAATTTCTATGAAATTTCGTACAGAAGTCATCTAACAGCGTGTACGATGATAAAATTCAATCATTTGATTCTGCTCAATGAAAACTCGACTGATTGAACGGTGTGATCAGGAGTTGAACGATTCACAATACTTGGTACTCTGCGAATCGCTGCTTTTGAGCACACCGTGATTATTGCAGTTTATCAAGCTTTCAGAATCGTTACAGTGCTAAAATTTGCACGCAGTATACGCACATGCCAAGGACAGTTGCCATAACGCGCATTATGTAGTGTGGGAACATTTGGACGGAAGCTATATTTATGATTGTCGGACATTTTAATCAGCTTGACCAACAAAGGCAGTACAATAATCTCCTCCTTAACCTACTTCGAATATTCAAATTTCGTATGCTCGCCGTTTGCTGAAGTAAGCTCTTTTTTATGCAGGCTGCAGTCAAGCGATGCACGTCGATGTTGACTCGAAATGCAATCAGCATTCTTCGCACAACCCTGAATATTATTCACTCACTTATTCGTTCGAGGGCACGACGATGCCAGTCTGTATGGATAGTTGAACAAAAAGATATCATGAATACGGTCAATGACGGCTTGGGGGAGTTCGTGTCCTAGGATCAGGCCGGAAATTTAATGAATTGTAGTAACTAATCGGAGGCGAATTGGCCTACGAATATCGGTGGCGGGCTCTGAATCGCTATAAATTCATCATTTTCCTTCCAATCAACATAAATAATTGAATAGACGCGAATTAATTACCCTTCAAACCTTTCCATATATGCAAAGTTTGGGCGTCATTGATTGCATTAAGAGAACCGCTGTTATAAATACTTGGTCTGTCGTCCGGCTAGATACACTCACTCGGTGGCCTTTGACTGCAAAAGGCTGGTTGAAATTAATTACACGCTATTATCAAAACAAGTATTCGAGGTACCAGTTCGCGACCTCCTTTAGTGCGTAGTCAAGCTTCATTCTGCATAAAGAAGTATCAGGATGTCGGAGAAAAGTGAAAAAACCGAGCATCGAAATGGAGCTACGACGTGGTCCCAAACTGAACCGGGTGAAGAAGTCGTCATCTCTGGAATCGCTGGAAGATTTCCTAACTCTGATAACATGGCGGATTTGCAGGAGAATCTGTTCAACAAAGTAGATCTTGTAACCGGTGACGGTCGACGTTGGAAATTGGGTAAATCATAGTTAAGTTGTATCAGTTGTAATCAGGCATTTTTCTCACAAGCATAACTGCCACTGTGTGCGTACAGACGATCCGGAAATTCCTCAGAGAACCGGAAAGATCAATAACCTTGAAAAATTCGACGCTGTATTCTTCGGGGTTCATTTTAAACACGCAAAAACCATGGACCCGATGTGCAGAATGCTTCTGGAAAGCGCCTACGAAGTTGTCGTCGATGCTGGCATAAATCCACGACAACTTCGAGGAACTAATACCGGGGTTTTCATCGGGGCGTCTTTCTCCGAAGCCGAGAAGACTTGGTTCTATGAAAAACGTCGGGTATTTATATATTGTAATTACGTTATTGACCATAAGTGCAAAGAAGTTGCAGTGTGCCGATAGAAGATTGCAGTCTTGTATTGATACGACAAAAACCATCCTTGATCATGACCTAGGTGAACGGATTCGGTATTCCGGGGTGCAGTCGTGCCATGTTGTCCAATCGAATCTCTTACTGGTTAGGAACCAACGGTCCAAGCTATACCATAGACACGGCATGCAGCTCGAGTCTCTTTGCTCTAGATCACGCATACCGAGCCATCAGGAGTGGACAGTGCGACGCTGCTCTCGTTGGGGGAGCCAACTTGTGCCTTCATCCTTACGTCTCGTTGCAATTTTTCCATCTCGGTATGATTTTTTGCCAACAAAAGTTTTACAAAGTTTCCCAAATTGAGACGCTGCGTTGCTTCATCAGGTGTTACCTCCGCTGACGGACGATGTAAGTCGTTCGACGCCGATGCTGACGGATATGCGAGAAGCGAAGCAGTGGCGATGATCTTTCTTCAGAAATCAAAAGACGCTAAACGGATTTACGCTCGGGTTGTTCACTCGAAGACGAACTGTGACGGATACAAAGAACAAGGCATCACGTTTCCATCGAGCGACATGCAAGCCGTATTGATGGAACAATTCTACGACGAATGTGGAATACCACCCTCTATCTTGTCCTACGTCGAAGCACATGCTACTGGAACCAGAGTCGGTGATCCTGAAGAACTCAATGCTCTAGAGAAAGTATTATTGCCTGGTAGAACTACTCCGCTGAGAATTGGTTCTGTCAAGTCCAATTTAGGACATGGTGAACCAGCTAGTGGCGTCTGCTCAATAGCCAAGGTGTGGTAAAGCTTGATGATCATCTCAATCGATTTCGACAGATACTTTGCGGCTGATGATCAATTAACTCGTGGTTCACAGGTCATAATTGCGATGGAGAGTGGATACATTCCGCCAAATCTCCACTACAAAAGTCCTCGCCAAGGGGTCAAGGCATTGGCGGATGGCCGAATGCAAGTCATCACCGAGTCGACGCCGTGGGAAGGCGGATACGTCGGTGTGAATTCCTTCGGCTTCGGAGGTGCCAACGCACATGTACTGATGAGGTCGAATCCGAAGGAGAAAGTCGACGGTGGTGCTCCCAAAGACAATTTGCCAAGACTCGTCGTCGTGTCTGGGCGAACCGAGGAGGCCGTCACAACTTTGTTGGATAACGTACGTAAGAAACAAGTAGACGATTCGTCGTGATAACAGTAGCAAAAAAGCGATGATCTCCAGACTTGGACGTCGACTTGAGTTTGTTCATTGTAGCATGCGAACAGGCTTTCACGATTAACTAACAGTGCACGGCTATGCGTAGCTCGAAAGCAGACCGGTCGATGTCGAATACGTCAGCCTCTTCCACGACATACATGCGGAGGAAACTCCAGGCCACTTATATCGTGGATATACCATTTTGCCGGCTCATGGCTTGCCCGAAACTAAATTACGAGACGTGCAGCACTATCCTGGTGCCAAACGCCCGGTGTGGTTCATATTTTCTGGAATGGGATCTCAGTGGGCCGGGATGGGTGAGTATCCCGCGAATATGCTCAAAAGCATTCGGTATCGTATCATAAAATACCACTTCAATCGATTTCTCCTTTCTCATTGAACAGGAGAAGCTCTTTTGAAGATCCCGGTGTTTGCTGAAGCGATACAAAAGTGTGACGCCGTTCTGAAGCCCAAGGGATTAGACATTATTGACATTATCACCAATAAAGATCCAAAAACGTTCGATTACATTCTTAACTCGTTTGTCGGTATCGCTGCTGTTCAGGTACGATGTGATCGCCTTGGATGATCGAAATGTGTTCCAGTTTTTTTTTCTTTTCTTACAATTCACGTTTTTCTACACAATCAGATTGGCTTGGCAGATGTGCTGGCGACGTTAGGTATCGTTCCAAACAACATCATTGGACATTCGGCTGGAGAAACGGTCTGTGCATACGCTGATGGATGTTTCACCGCCGAACAGACGATCCTCGCAGCCTACTTCCGAGGCTTGGCTTCCGTGGAGTCTGAATTCATCCATGGATCCATGGCAGCCGTTGGCCTTGGATACGAGGCATTGAAGGATCTCTGCCCACCCGATATCGACATTGCTTGTCACAATGGTCCCGAGAGTTCAACGATCAGTGGGCCCGTCGATGCCATGAATAAATTTATAGATGAACTACAGGTAACGATATCGAATGTCGCGCGTTTTTGTAACCACTAGCAACTCCTCGAATCTCTTCTGTCGCAGGCGAAGGGGATTTTCGCCAGAGCAGTACCCTGCAGCAACATCGCCTACCATAGTCGGTACATTAGAGCAGCAGAACCGAGGTTCTTGGCCTATCTACGAAAGGTGATTCCACAGTCGAAACCTCGAAGTGCGAGATGGTTGAGTACATCTGTGCCTCGTAACAAGTGGTCGTCAGATTTGGCTAAATTATGCTCTCCCGAGTACCACACCAACAATTTACTGAGTCCAGTCTTGTTCGAAGAAACTTCGTCACTGATACCAAAGAATGCGATAACTATCGAAATAGCACCGCATGGTTTGCTACAAGCGATTTTGAGGAGATCCTTGGGCGACGATGTCACCAACATCGCTCTGACCAAACGTGGACACAAGGACAATGCCGAGTTCTTGCTTCAAGCTGTCGGCCAAGCTTACGAAGCCGGGTTGCATCCACAGATCGCTAATTTGTACCCCAAAGTCGAATATCCAGTGAGCCGCGGAACTCCGATGATTTCTCCTCTCGTGCGTTGGGAGCACTCGGACGACTGGTTCGTCACTTCTTACAGAATGCAAGAGAAAGTTTCATCCGGAGAAAGAACCGTTCAAGTCGCGCTTGACGACGAAGATTTCGAATGGATGGCCGGACACGTGATCGACGGAAGGAACTTGTTGCCAGCGACCGGTTACTTGACATTGATATGGGAAACTCTGGGGATGCTGAGGGGAGAACTTTTCACCGAAGTCTCCGTCGTATTCGAAGATGTCAGGTTCCACCGTGCGACTACGATCCCCAAACAGGGTAGTGTCGTGCTAACGCTCATGCTTCAAAAAGGTAAGGCACTCATGGCTTTCGCATCGACGTGAATACGTTCGTTATTCCAACGAAAATTCATCTTCCCAGGATCCGGCAGGTTTGAAGTGGTCGAAGGTGACACTGCCGTCGTAACTGGACTGATTCGACCAGTTTCGAACCCGGCCCAAGAACGCATCGGCAGTGAGCTGCTGCCCGAGGACAACGAGGAACTGGTCGTCACCAGCCGGGACATTTACAAAGAGTTGCGTCTCAGAGGGTACAACTACTCGGGAGTGTTCCGTGGACTGAAATCGGCGTCCCTGAACGGGACCAAGGGTCGCATCGAGTGGGTTAACAATTGGGTATCCTTCATGGACAATATGCTGCAGATGGAAATCCTCAGTCTCGATAGCCGAGGGCTGTATGTTCCCACGGCCATTCGAAAACTGGTGATAGACACAAAGGTGCATATGAATCAAGTACGGGCTATGCCTGGCGAAAATAAAGGTGAGACGTGTACCCTGGACTGTCTGGAAAGAGTAATGTTAACGTTCTTGTATTTTGCAGAATTTCCAGTGTACGTCGACAGAGACTTGAAGATCATCGTGTCCGGCGGAGTTGAGATAAGGGGATTAAAGGCAAGCGCTATCGGACGTAAGAAGCCAGCGGGTGATCCAGTTCTCGAAAGATTTCAATTCGTGGCGCACAGAGATCGAGCTCAGGTTTCACTGGGAGAAGTGACTCGCGTTGCCACACACATCGCTCTTGAGAACTATCTCGGCCTCAAAGTCAAGACGATCGAGTTGATCAACGACGAGGACACTATGTCGGCGGAAAATTTGATATCCCCTTCGATCCTGGAAATCCTTGGTGATCTGCCAATGATTCAGGCTGACATCAATGTCATTGCACCGACCGGTCGATTTTCAGAAGCTGATTTACCTCCGACTATCGCAATATCAGAGGTGAAAAAGCTGTCGGGCGAAGAAAATGCGTTGCTAGTGGTCGCTTACGGTCTTCTAGCAAGTAAGAATGTGAAAATGTTGAAACAGCTCAGATCTGTGACGGTAGAAGGAGGCTTTCTGCTCGCCATAGAACCATTGAAGGCAGACAATGATATCCTTGCAACAATCCAACAAGAAGCATTTGATATTATACTCGAGAAACGTACTGAGAAACAATTGGTGATTCTGCTTCGTAAGAGAGAAAAACTACCGAAAATAAGTAGCGTCATAAAGATTGACAATAGGGAATTAAACTGGCTATTGAAGTTACAAGATGCTCTCAAGGCAGAGAGTGGAAAAGAGGCAAACAGTACAGGCAGGATACTCATCGTTGCCGAAGGCGACTTTGAGAGTGGGCTGATGGGGTTGGTGAACTGTTTGCGCAAAGAGCCAGGGGGTGAAATTATCCAGGGATTGTTGATCCAAGATCTTCAAGCTCCGAAATTTTCCGCAGAAAATCCGCTGTACTCGGAGCAATTGAAACTAGGCTTGGCACTGAACGTCCTACGGCCCAGAAAATCGTGGGGCTCTTACAGATTTTTCGCATTGAATCAATTGGCAGTACAGCCCGTTCATCATGCTCGAATAGCTCAGCTCATTCGAGGTGATTTGAGCACGCTTCAGTGGGTCGAGGGTAAGATGCAGCCTGGTCTGGAGCACGAAGATTCGGTCAGGATTCACTATTCGTCGCTGAACTTCCGTGACGTGATGCTTGGCACAGGAAAATTAGCAAGCGAAGTTGTGGCGAAAACGAGAATCGCTCAAGATAATATTATTGGCTTTGAGTTTTCTGGGAAAGACGTGAACGGTCGCGCCGTTATGGGAATGATCGAAGCTGGGGCCATGTCAAACTTGTGTCTATGTGACAGAGGACTTCTCTGGCCAGTACCGAGTAATTGGACGTTAGAAGACGCGGCTACGGTTCCAGTCGTTTATGGAACAGCTTACTTTGCTCTGAGTATTTGCGGCAACATGCGGAAAGGAGATAAGGTTTTGATACATGCAGGAAGCGGTGGCGTCGGTCAAGCTGCCATCACTCTGTCTCTTCATGCAGGATGCGAAGTTTTCACGACTGTAGGAACACCAGAAAAACGAGAATTCATCAGGAAACATTTTCCGACGATCGATGACGATCACATAGGAAATTCTCGGGACACGAGCTTTGAGCAATGGATACTTCGGCAAACTAAAGGCCGTGGAGTCGACATCGTACTAAACTCACTTGCTGAAGAGAAGCTACAAGCATCCGTTCATTGTTTAGCTCAACGCGGACGATTTTTAGAAATCGGGAAGTTTGACATGGCAGCGAACAACCCCCTTGGAATGGAAGCCTTTCTCAAAGAAATCAGCTTCCACGGGATTTTAATCGATAACTTATTCACTGGACCGACTGAACTGAAGTCACAACTGTATTCCCTCGTTATGGAGGGCATCAAGGGCGGGGCGGTGAAACCACTCGTCAGAACCGTATTCGCAATGGAACAGGTCGAAGAAGCGTTCAGATACATGGCAGCCGGAAAACATATTGGCAAGGTAAATGATTAAAATCCAATTCATACTACTTACATGTACTCTCAGTCACGTGTCATCGGGTCGTACTCATCATCAAGTATTTACTCAGGTACTCATCAAAATCCGTGATGAAACTGAAGTGAAGCCGACCCATCCACTGGCACTACCCCGTTTCAACTGCTTAGAAGAATGCAGCTACCTCATTCTCGGTGGACTCGGAGGATTCGGTCTCGAGCTTGTCGATTGGCTCGTTCTTCGCGGTGCCAAAAAAATCGTTCTGACATCGCGTAGGGGAATCAGCAACGGGTATCAACGACTGCGTATCAACATCTGGGAGAGCTACGGCGTAAAAATTGTTATCGTCGTTGGAAGGGACGCCTCTCAGGAACAGGATTGCGAATTCATTTTAAAAGAGGCTTCGGCTCTTGGTCCAGTAGACGCGATATTCAATTTGGCCGTAGTACTAAAAGACGGTCTCTGTGAAAACCAGACAGTCGAGGCATTCGAAGAGTCTCTGAGAGTCAAGGCTTGGGCGACCCAACAGTTGGACAAACAGTCTCGAGTCTTATGTCCGGATCTTCGTCAGTTCGTCGTATTCTCATCGGTATCCTGCGGCAGAGGAAACCCAGGCCAATCAAATTACGGAATGGCCAATTCGATCATGGAAAGAGTGTGCGAAACACGCGTAGCTGAGTCTTTGCCAGGTCTGGCCGTTCAGTGGGGAGCGATCGGCGACGTTGGATTAGTCGCTGAGATGCATGAAGATTCGGTGGAAATCGTGATAGGCGGTACCTTGGAACAGAAAGTGTCTTCTTGCTTGGCAGAGCTCGACGGTTTCCTGCAACGAAATATCCCTATCGTTGCGAGTATGGTTGTTGCTGAGAAAGGAGCTTGCAGTTCAGGGAGCGCGAACATCGTGGACACAGTCACGAACATAATGAGTACAATAATTTCAATATTTGAATCCATTTTCCAACATCCAAGACCACAATACCATTTTTCTCTTCACCACAGGGCTCAAGGATCTCAAGACTGTGAGTCTGCACACACCCTTGGCGGAACTGGGAATGGATTCGATGATGGCTGTTGAAATAAAACAAACCTTAGAACGGGAGTTTGAAGTCTTCCTCACCGCCCAAGATATACGAGCTCTAAACTTCATGAAGATACAAGAATTGTCTTCGAAGCAATCCGACGAACAAAGCAAAAGTGGTCCAAAAACTACCGAACGAATAGAGGATCTAGGCGGCATAAAAATGCTCATACGTACCTTGGGCGACGACAAGTTCAACAAAGAACCTTGTGTCTCATTGAATACAAGATCCGAGGCCGGAAGGGGCGAAGTCTTCATGCTACCAGGCATCGAGGGAACTCACAGCGTCTTTCAGTCTTTGAGCAGTAAATTAAAATCCCCAGCTATCTGTTTACAGCTTGGAACATCAGAGGCAGATTCAATTTCGATCGAAAAAATGGCCGACTCCTTGATGCCGGTGAGAAACCGTTTGGCGGCAATTTTGACTGCCCTGATGTGATACAATAATGCGCGAAAATTTTTAGCACCTCGAAGCAAGGCTCCACGGTCGAAGAGACTTCGTGGTGGCCGGATATTCCTTCGGAAGTCTGGTAGCCATCGAAATAGTCAGACGCTTGGAGTCCAAAGGACTTTCAGGTCGTCTGGTCTTGATCGATGGCTCGCCCGATTACCTCAAAGAAATAGCGAAACAGCACCTGTCCCTGGAAACCGAGGATCAACTGCAGTCCAACATTCTCGTCGGAATAATGGATATCATAGCACCGTCCATCAGCTCCAAGGTGAACTTGCATTAAGATGAATGACTGCTTGTATCAACATCTGATGTTGGGTTTGTATCGACTATCGCTTTCCAGCTTTCCGAGGCACTCCACAGTTGCGGTACTTGGGATGAGAAATTATCGACATTCACAAACGAATTGCCAGACAAGAGAATTTTCAACTTGAGCATAGAAGACCAGAGGGACTTAACTGCGGCTATTTATCGTCGAGTCAAGGCCTTCGGTTCGTACGACCCGTCCACGTCACAACCTTTGAGAACACCGATTACTTTGCTCAGACCGAAGATCCAGTCGGTACGATCGATGTCTGAGGACTATGGCCTGAGATCAGTGAGTTTATTCATTTTTTAGGACGAAGCAGAAACATTTGCATTCACCGATTCGCTAAATTACTTGGAAATTTTTTCGTGCAGCTCACTAAGGAGACCGTAGAAATACACTACGTGGAGGGCAACCATCTGACGATCCTGGAGAACGACGTTTGTGCAACGGCTATAAACGGGGACCCCGTGATAGACGGTGCTTCACTAGAGAATGACGACAAAAGTTAAAATCATACAAACGTTACAATATCTTAAATTCATGTGCTTTCGAGCATGGATATAATTAAGCGAATGGAATCTCATTGCTAAATATAGACTTTGTACTGTATAAATAATTATAGAATTTAGAAATAATTTCAAAACTTCGTCAAGTTTAAATAAAGTATGTGTAAGATTATATTCGATTATTATATGAATAATTACGATTTCGAGGTTTTTCTTCGGCCTTAACGATACAGGCGAGCCCCAACCCAACATATTATTGAGTTTCGTTCACTTCTATGACTAGAATTATTGTCCCGAAACTACCTTTTCCAATTAGAACTAATTACATAAAAATCTCTCATAGAAGAATTAATTCCACAAAAGAGGCAGGATTATTCCTCAAACTGACCAGAACACAGCTTGAAGAAAGTCACAACTTAGCGAGCTAATTCCATATCTGCAATTGTAAGTTCAGAGATTTATTCAAATTACGAAATTTGAGAATGAGAGAATACAGAGAAGAGGCGATGATTGTGATAAATGTTTTCCTTTCGAACTCAAAATTTGGTCATCAATATTACAATTGAAAGTGAAGAAAATTGCGTCACATGATTCAAGTAATTCAAATAATCGATGCTAAGAGTGTCAAATTTTATATTGTTGTATAGTATCTATTGTTTTTGAAAGGCGAGTTCGATATTTATCAAATTTCAATTTGACCTCGACGGAACTATCGAAGATCACGGAGGTCAACAGCGTCATTATCAGGAAGGCAATGTACATTTTTAAGTACCTTTTGTTCTACAGTCAATAATAATTTCTTTATTTTTTTTTTTCGGAAAATAGCCATCCGCTATTCCCCGCTTGGAATCTTGAATAATAATTCACGGCCAGTTATACGACCCCTGCAGTCGATTCTATTGACCCATTATCAATGATTTTTTACGAAATTAAATGCAACTAGACAAAGTACACGGACACCCACGTGCTGTTAGCTGATACATGTTTCTTTCGATTCATTATATGAACCAGAATACACAATCGTAGACTTGAACCTTCGACGTTAGAATTATTTGAGGGGGTAATCCAATAAGAAACGGTTGCCGTAGAGCCAGGTAATGATATAAACGAAATTCTAATGAAATTCTGACCACTTCCGTTGAATTCGATGAATTTCTGTCTCGATTTAGTTTTTGTAAAATCGATCATACGATACCAAATCTTATCAGGTCACGGTATACCTAATTAATCAGATTAGAGATATTCTGATGAAATTCGATATTGTATTATTTTAAAGAGACTAAATTATCATAGAATATTTTATCAAATAATACAAAAACGATTTTTCCCCGGTGAGATTATAGGTACCTATATCATATCCTAGAAGATACTGTGAGTCTGTCAAGAAGAACATCAAGGAAGCCGCGTTGAATGACAAATATTGCAGTCGCTTACGAAATTTCATCGTTTGATACAAGCTTTTGATTTCATTCAGAGAAGTGTATTGACGGAATCAAATGACGTATAAAAGAAATCAACAAAATGACAATTCTGAATATTGAAACTGTTTCCCAGACTCGGATAATATCGTGGAACAATAGACCGTGTGATTTTATGCATTTTTTCAAGTGCGATACATGGAAAAAGTTCAATCAGTTTCGTAATAACAGGAAGTGAGTTGTCATTTCTCATTAACGATCAATCAGTCGTACTTTTATACCGAAGCTGATTCATTCATTCGAAAAAAAAAAGAAATTGAACGTTACAACAGCAATAATAATTCCTACTGTTATAACAGTACGAATTGGTTCGTCGAAGGATCCTGAAGCTGCACTCTATCTCTTCAATCCTGACAAAAAAATATATTAATAGTCATAAAATCTCATACGAAAACTTAAGTTTTTTTTCTATCAGGAGGAACATTGAAAATTAACGTGAGTAAAAAATCGCAAAAAAAAAAAAAAAACAACAACAAAATTTGACCTAAATACATTTTTGCATAGGTTATCAAATTAACTTTTCAAAATGAAGTCTCAGAATCGTAAGCTTCAAGATTGAAAAATATTTTTACATTTAATAATAGAAAAATCCAAAATTTTACCCATTATTAGAGTTAAAATTCAATATATGATTTCAAGAATATTATTACTATAAAATTTGTATAATCGTTTTTGGCAGAAAGATAACTCGAATTATTTTCCACTCTGTACAGATGATTAACTGCATAGAAGTAAAAATGATTTGCTAGAAATGCGTGAAGATTTTCGTGATTGAAATTCGACAATCAAACTTTCCATCAGAGATTTTGTGCTGTGAATCAAATACGACGAACCCATTTTGGTAGTATAATACCGTCCACCGGATCACACTAAGCTTCGTCAAATGAAACGAGCGATTGTGATGATTGTATGCAAAGTAACGCGGCTTCCTGTCACCCTTGACATTTGATCAATGCTCATTAAAAGTCGTTCACTGATGTCTTCAAAGGCAGTTTTCATTGTGAATTGCACCGTATTTCTGAATCACTGATTTCAAGTTCGATACACTCTTGAAAGATCCAAGCACATCGCTTTTCAAGTACATATAAACTAATTCATGCCGTTCAAAAAGTACCTTCCACCAAATCAAATTAAATCAATTCAATTCAATTCCCTATTAGTTAAAAATTGTCTGAATACGTAATAGAAACGAACAGAGCCTGTGTAATAATGTATAAAATCGGTAATCAATCGGTCATTCAACCCACCGTAATCAAGCTTCCTGTGAATCGTTTGATCATTATTCGGTATTTCAATAAATTGGTCAATGTCAATCAACGGTTGAAAATATTACAAGTAACAATGAGACGTATCAAACTTTGCAGGCCTGTTTTCTCTTTCTTAGTGTATTTTGCTTTGAATTCGCTTGAAATAAAGTTTTTGAAAATTCTAAGTCCGACAGATCGCATTTCTGTGTCGCACGAATTTTTCTTCGCATTCTAACAACTGATCCCCTCTATTACCCCGAAAATAGAAGCATTTTCAATGCTAATGAAAATATACATTATGCTAATCCGTATGGTTTTCTTTTTAACTAAGGTAACTTATGCGCGGTCATTGACGTATTCGAAGGGTCAGCGAGACTGTGAGCCTGATGTTCGAGGTGTCCAAGCGTATAATTGACGACGCTAGTGGCCAAATACAAAGGAATACAATAGCGGGCCGAAGACTTCCCCATTCAAATAAGTAGCATAGTTATTCAATTAATGCTATCACAGTTGGTCGACGCGGTAGGGTAACCCGCCGTTATAAATACCCGCGCGTCCCGATAGCCGGTCATAATTGCTTCGAAATCATTACCATCGAATCATTACCTCTCTCAGTTCGATCACATTGTCGTCGTTAAAAGTGATTCGGAACAGCGAATTACCGCTGTTACAGTTCTTGGTAAAGCTTCGTTCAGTACAGATTGAGCATTATGTCGGAGAAAAGTGAGGAAAACCAGTGTCGTTACGGGCCCGAAAGCTGGTCCGAAACGGATCCGGGCGAAGAGGTCGTCATCACCGGAGTTGCCGGAAGGTTTCCGGACTCGGATAACGTAACTATTTTCCAAGAAAATCTGTTCAACAAAGTGGATCTCGTCACGAACGACGATCGACGATGGAAATTGGGTAAATAACTGTGATTATAATCATCTCGGTCCAAGTGTACAGAATTTTGTTACCCAATGTTGACAGATCATCCGGAAATACCTCAGCGTACCGGGAAGATAAACAACGTGGGGAAATTCGATTCGCTATTTTTCGGGGTTCACTTCAAGCAAGCTCACACCCTGGATCCCATGTGCAGAATGCTTTTGGAACATGCATACGAAGCGATTATCGACGCTGGTATAAATCCTCGACAACTTCGTGGAACCAATACCGGAGTTTTCATCGGCGCCTGCTTCTCCGAGTCAGAAAAGACTTGGTTCTACGAAAAACTTCAGGTATCAACCCTACTAGGCATGTTCATGTGGTAAATCATGTAATGTCCCGAACGAAATCGTCGTGTTCATTATATGATTCACCTTGTGATTTTTAACAAGTATTTGACAAATTGAATTGTGACTCAGGTAAACGGATTCGGTATCACGGGATGCAGTCGCGCCATGTTGGCGAACCGAATCTCTTACTGGTTGGGAGCCAATGGACCCAGTTATACCGTAGACTCTGCGTGCAGTTCGAGTCTCTTCGCCTTGGACCACGCGTACCGAGCAATTAGAAGCGGACAATGCGACGCTGCGCTCGTCGGAGGATCGAATTTGTGCCTTCATCCCTACGTCTCTCTCCAATTCTCCCGTCTCGGTGAGGATGATTCCTTGTCCAAAGAGTCAGAGCGAGGATTTGAATGATTTTTGTCAATTTAATATGAACGCTCCTCGGTTCTTTCAGGCGTCCTGTCGTCCGATGGATGTTGCAAGTCGTTTGATGCTGACGCCAATGGTTACGCCCGAAGTGAAACCGTGGCTATGATCTTACTCCAAAAGTCAAAGGACGCAAAACGTATTTATGGTCGGGTGGTTCACACGAAAACGAACTGCGACGGCTACAAGGAACAGGGGATTACCTTTCCATCGAGCGTCATGCAGAGCGCGTTGTTGCAACAGTTTTACAAGGAATGTGGAATTCCTCCATCGATCTTGTCCTACGTCGAAGCCCACGGTACTGGAACCAGGGTCGGTGATCCTGAAGAATTAAACGCTCTCGACCAAGTATTCTGCCCTGGTAGAACCACTCCGCTCAGGATTGGTTCCATCAAGTCTAATTTAGGACATTCTGAACCGGCCAGTGGCCTCTGTTCGATTACTAAGGTATTTTACTCATATGGTTATAATTAAAGACAAATTTGTAGTATCGATTGAACGAAGAATTGAAAAAAAGGACCATGTTTTGTTGATAGATGATAATCGCAATGGAGAGTGGTTTCATTCCACCGAATCTACATTATACGCGACCGCGCGAAGGAGTCAAAGCTCTGGAGGACGGCCGTATCCAAGTGATCAATGAAGTCACGCCGTGGGAAGGTGGATACGTTGGTGTCAACTCCTTCGGTTTCGGAGGTGCAAACGCTCACATTTTGATAAAGTCGAATCCCAAGGAGAAAATCAATGGCGGGGCTCCCAACGACGATTTGCCGAGACTTGTCGTCGTGTCCGGGCGAACCGAGGAAGCCGTCACAACGTTATTGGATAGTGTACGTACAAAAACAATCTCCAAACTCGGGTATCAACTTGAGTTTGTTAGTTTTAGTTCAACACAGGTTCACACACAATTCAATTGACTAACATCACATGGCACCATGTAGCTGGAAAGCAAACCGGTCGATGTCGAGTACCTCAGCCTATTCTACGACATACATTCGGAGGAAACTACAGGCCACTTGTACCGCGGATACACGGTCTTGCCGCCTACTGGCTTGCCAGAGAACAAAATACGAGACGTGCAGCATTATCCCGGTGCCAAGCGGCCGGTTTGGTTCGTGTTTTCGGGAATGGGATCTCAGTGGGCCGGAATGGGTATGTATTCGTTGACCCTGCCTGGAGCTGATTAGAATCGCAAGATCACACGTCACTTGGAATCATCCCTGCCTTCTTGTCCAACAGGGGAAGCTCTGATGAGATTGCCCGTGTTCGCTGAAGCGATCTACAAGTGTGACGCCGTTCTCAAGCCTCACGGAGTGGACATCATCGACATCATCACGAACAAAGATAAGGCGACGTTCGACAACATCCTGAACTCGTTCGTCGGTATCGCTGCAGTTCAGGTAAAGTATAGCTACCTGGAAATGTTGAAATATTGAGGAACGATCCCAAGTTCCTTTTCTCGTTGACGTGTTCTAACGTTCCTCTACACAGTGAACATTCATTTTCTCTCATTTCCAGATTGGTTTGGTGGACGTACTGACGTCCATAGGTATCGTACCAACGAACATCATCGGACATTCGGTAGGAGAATTGGGCTGTGCATACGCCGATGGTTGTTTCACCGCTGAACAGATGGTCCTGGCAGCCTACTCCCGAGGCTTGGCTTCCATAGAGACTGAATTGATCCATGGCTCCATGGCGGCTGTTGGACTTGGTTATGCAGAGGTCAAGAGTCTCTGCCCACCGGACATAGAAGTTGCTTGCCACAACGGACCCGAAAGCTCGACCATCAGTGGGCCTGCCGAATCTATGACGGCCTTCGTAGCCAAGCTGCAGGTGAATACGACGAATCTTCCACTCACTTGCGAATCACTTGAATTTCTCTGACTCGTATCATTTTTTGTCACAGGAAAATAAGATTTTCGCCAGGGAAGTGCCCTGCAGCAACATCGCCTACCACAGTCGCTACATCGCAGCAGCTGGACCAAAACTTCTAGCTTATTTGAAGAAGGTTATTCCAGACCCGAAACCTCGAAGTGCGAAATGGTTGAGTTCCTCCGTGCCTCGTAACAAGTGGTCATCAGAAATGGCTCAGTTATCCTCTGCCGAGTACCACACCAACAATTTACTGAGTCCAGTCTTGTTCGAAGAAACTTCGTCATTGATACCAAAGAATGCAGTGACTATCGAAATAGCCCCTCATGGTCTGCTTCAAGCGATTCTGAGGAGATCGTTGAACGAAGAAGTCACGAACATCGCTCTCACCAGACGTGGACACAGAGATAATGTCGAAGTCCTGCTCCAAGGAATCGGAAAAGCGTACGAAGCCGGTTTACTTCCACAGGTGGCGAATCTGTACCCAAAGGTCGAATACCCTGTGAGTCGCGGAACTCCGATGATTGCTCCTCTGGTGCGTTGGGAACACTCGGACGACTGGTATGTCACTTCTTACAAAATGCAAGAGAAAATTACATCAGGAGAAAGAAATGTTCAAGTCACGCTTGCGGACGAAGATTTTGAATGGATGGTCGGGCATGTGATTGACGGAAGGAACTTGGTGCCCGCGACCGGTTACTTGGCGCTGATTTGGGAAACGCTGGGAATGATGCGAGGTGAACTTTACACCGAAGTCTCCGTCGTATTCGAGGATGTCAGGTTCCACAGAGCGACAACGATCCCCGCACAGGGTAGCGTCGAGCTGACGCTCATGCTCCAAAAAGGTATTATCAACATGATGAAATTCACTTTCGATCACTGACAAGATGAATTCTCTAAATCAAGAAAGTTCCATTTCCTTCCAGGAACCGGCAGGTTCGAAGTCGTCGAGGGCAATACATCCTTGGTGACCGGACTCATTCGTGCCTCTGCAGCCCCGGGTCTAGAGCGTGTCAGTCCCGACATCCTGGCCAAAACTAACGAGGACTTGGACGTTTCAACCAGGGATATTTACAAAGAATTGCGTCTCAGGGGCTACCAGTACACGGGAGTATTCCGAGGACTGAAGTCAGCATCCTCGAGCGGAAATACGGGCCGCATAGCGTGGAACAACAACTGGGTAGCCTTCATGGATAACATGCTGCAGATGGACCTGCTCGGCAACGATACCCGGGGCCTGTACGTTCCCACTGGCATTCAGAAACTGGTGATAGACACCAAGTCGCACCTGAACGAAGTGCGAGCTATGTCCGACGACGAAAAAGGTGAGAACTGCGCCGCGGGCTCTGCGGAACACGGCGTTGAAACGCTTCTTCCATTTTTCAGAATTTCCGGTCTACGTTGACAGAGAGTTGGACATCATCGTGTCCGGCGGGATAGAGATAAGGGGATTGAAGGCCAACGCTATAGCGCGTAAGAAACCGGCGGGTGATCCCGTCCTCGAAGAATTCCAATTCGTCGCGCACAGGGACAGAGCTGAAGCCTCGCTGGAAGTCGTGGCGCGCATCGCCACGCACATCGCTCTCGAGAACTATCTCGGTCTGAGAGTGAAGACGGTGGAGTTGATCGACGACAAGGCCAACGTATCGGCGGAAAATTTGATATCTCCTCTGATCCAGGAGATTCTCGGTGACTTGCCTCTGATTCACGCCGACATGAACGTCGTGGCATCGGAGGAGAGATTCGCGGAAGCTGATCTACCTCCGGGAATCACGATATTCGATGGGAAGAAAATTACCGGCGAAAAGGATGCCTTGTTGGTGATCGGTTACGGTCTTTTGTCTAATAAAAATACGATGGCCTTAAGGCAAGTGAAGACAATACTGACCACAGGAGGCTTCTATCTCGCCAGAGAGCCGTTGAACACGAGCAGCGACGTCTCTCCTACCATTGTGAAAGAAGAGTTTGATGTCGTTCTGGAAAAGCGTACGAGCACAGAATCTCTGATTCTGCTCCGAAAGAAGGAAAAGCTACCCAAGATCACTGCGATCGTCAAAATTGACAACAACGACTTCACTTGGCTGTCGAAACTGCAGGCAGCCCTGAAAGCGGAGAGTGAAAAGGAAGCCAACATCGGCAACAGAATACTCGTCGTCGGCGAAGGGGACTTCGAAAGCGGGCTGATGGGGCTGGTGAACTGCTTGCGCAAGGAAACGGGCGGCGAAATGATCCAGGGGCTGTTGATCCAAGACTTGCAAGCGCCAAAATTCTCCTTGGATAACCCGCTGTACTCCGAGCAGCTGAAGCTGGGCTTGGCGCTGAATGTCTTGCGTCCCAAGAAATCGTGGGGCTCGTACAGATTTTTGGCGTTGGATCCTCCGGAGGCGCAGCCCGTTTACCACGCTCAGATGGCTCAGCTAACTCGCGGTGACTTGAGCACGCTCAAGTGGGTCCAAGGAAGACTGCAGCCCGGGATTCGGAATGACGATTTGGTCTGGATCTACTATTCGTCGCTGAACTTCCGTGACGTTATGATCGGGACCGGAAAATTGGCCGTCGAGATCGCGGCTAAAACAAGAATTGCTCAAGAAAATGTTATCGGCCTTGAATATGCTGGACGGGATGTGAACGGTCGCGCTGTCATGGGAATGATGGCAACTGGGGCGATAACGAACTTGTGTATCTGTGACAGAGGACTTCTCTGGCTAGTACCTGATGGGTGGAGTCTAGAGGACGCAGCCACTGTTCCAGTTGTTTATGGAACAGCATACATGGCTCTTAAGTTGTGCGCCGACATGCAGAGAGGCGAGAAAGTTCTGATACACGCTGGAAGTGGAGGCGTGGGTCAAGCAGCCATACGCATAGCTCTTTACGAGGGATGCGAAGTCTTCACCACTGTGGGAACGAAAGAGAAGAGAGAATTCATCAAGAAACATTTCCCCCAAATTGATGACGATCACATCGGAAACTCGAGAGACACGACCTTTGAGCAATGGATTCTTCGACACACCGAAGGCCGTGGAGTCGATATCGTCTTGAATTCATTGGCTGAAGAAAAGTTACAAGCATCAGTTCGTTGCTTGGCGCAGAACGGACGATTCTTGGAAATTGGAAAGTTTGACATGGCGGCAAATAATTCTCTCGGAATGGAAGTATTCCTCAAAGAAATTAGCTTCCATGGAGTGCTGGTGGATAATTTGTTTGCTGGTCCCAGTGAGAAGAAATCAACGTTACACGCACTCATGGTCGAGGGTATGAAGAGTGGTGCTGTGAAACCACTCGTCAGGACTGTATTCCCAAGGGACCAGACGGAGGCAGCGTTCAGATACATGGCAGCTGGAAAACATGTCGGCAAGGTAAATGATTAAAATCCCATTCATACTAACATGTACTCTCAGTCACATGTCATCGAGTCGTACTCATCATCAAGTATTTACCCAGGTACTCATCAAAATCCGTGACGATGCCGAAGTGAAACCGACCCTGCCTGTCGCACTACCCCGCTACTACTGCATAGAAGAACGCAGCTACATCATTCTCGGTGGACTCGGAGGATTCGGTCTCGAGCTCGTCGATTGGCTCATTCTTCGCGGTGCCAAAAAAATCGTCCTGACATCGCGTAAAGGAATCAGCACCGGATATCAACGTATGCGTATGAACATTTGGAAGAGCTACGGCATTAAATTTGTCATCATTATTGGAAAGGACGCCTCGAAGCAACAGGATTGCGAATTCATTTTGAAAGAGGCTTCGGCTCTTGGTCCAGTAGACGCGATATTCAATTTGGCCGTAGTACTAAAAGACGATCTTTTTGAAAACCAGACAGTCGAATCATTCGAAGAGTCTCTGAGAGTCAAGGCTTGGGCAACCCAACAGTTGGACAAACAGTCTCGAGTATTATGTCCGGATCTTCGTCAGTTCGTCGTATTCTCATCGGTATCCTGCGGCAGAGGAAACCCAGGCCAATCGAATTACGGTATGGCCAATTCGATAATGGAGAGAGTGTGCGAAACGCGTGCAGCGGAGAACCTGCCGGGTCTAGCCATTCAGTGGGGAGCCGTAGGAGACGTTGGATTAGTCGCCGAAATGCATGAGGATTCAAAGGAAATCGTAATCGGTGGGACTCTGCAACAGAGAATATCTTCCTGCTTGAAAGAACTTGACGGTTTCTTACAACGGAATATTCCTCTCGTCGCGAGCATGGTCGTAGCCGAGAAAAGGGCAGGCGGAGGAGGCGCCGCAAACATCGTCGACACTGTCGTCAATATAATGGGTAAGGTATATCGTATCTTCTATCTATTCTTCCGGCGTTCCATCAACAGACTTTTCTCTTTTTCTTAAGGAATCAAAGACCTGAAGACTGTCAGCGTGCACACACCATTGTCAGAGCTCGGAATGGATTCGATGATGGCAGTTGAGATAAAACAAACGTTGGAACGCGAATTCGAAATATTCCTAACTCCCCAAGACGTGAGAGCCTTGAACTTCTTCGCGCTACAAGAAATGACCGCAAAGCTGTTGGAAGAAGAAGAGAAACGCGGAAGGCTCGCCGAAGGAGGAGATCAATTGGGTGGCATAAACTTACTCCTTCGTGTCGTGGGAATAGACCGACTCAGCAGCGACGTTTGCGTCCCGTTGGTAACCAAGGCCGAAGATGGAAGAGGAGAGGTCTTCCTGCTACCGGGAGTCGAAGGTTCCCCCGCAGTCTTCCAATGCCTTGCAGACAAATTGAAGGCACCAACTACCTGCCTACAGCTTCCTCCGGAAAGCGAACACTCAGAGTCCATCGAATCAATGGCGGACTTCTTGATACCGGTACGCTGAAACTCTTCGCCTACGATGATCCGGTATTCTGCAATGATATTATCAAATTTCAGCACATCAAAGAAAGACTACAGGGTCGAAGGGACTTTGTGATAGTCGGATACTCCTTCGGAAGTCTAGTCGCAATTGAGCTTGTGAGGCGATTAGAATCCGAGGGTCTTCGCGGTCGGCTCATATTGTTCGACGGATCACCCGACTCCATGAGAGCTATAGCGAAGCAGCACCTGTCCACGGAAAGCGAGCATCAGATGCAATGCAACATTCTAGTAACAATAATGGGCATCGTAGCACCGAGCGTCAGCACAGAGGTGAACTTGGATCGATAATACCGCGTCGCAAACCATTCGATCGAATGAGATTACCGATGGATTATCTTGTTGTTCTAGCTCGCGGAGGCACTCGACGGCTGCAATACGTGGGAACAAAAATTATTAATGTTTACAAACAAATTCCCAGTCAGTGAGAATAACAAGGTGTCCGTCGAAGCTCAAAGAGACTTGTGTTCGGGTATTTATTACAGAGTCAGAGCCGTCGAGCCCTACGATCCATTATTATTACCGCCTCTGAGGACGCCGATAACTCTGATAAGACCAAAAATCCAGTCTGTACGTCTAATGGCTGACGACTATGGTCTAAAAGCGGTAAGTTTATCGGTACAGAAGTGTAATAACTTCAAAAGATACAACGGGGGGAATTGAATGACTTTGAATTTTTTCTCTACAGCTGACGAAGGAAAAGGTAGAAATTCACTACGCGGAAGGTAACCACGTGACGATGTTGGACGACGATATTTGTGCAAAGGCTATAAACGGCGACCCACTCGAAGATGCGGCTTCGTTTAAGAAGACTATAATGCAAGATGGTGCGAATCTGGCGCCGATCGCCGTAGGGCCTGTCGGACGATGCTGAAATTTTTATAAAATGGTTATTTTGTTAATTTCACGTCTAGTTTCACCCCCATTCGCTATTTTCAGCGATTTTAACTCATTTACAATTTTACATCTATGCGTTTTAGTCCTGATACTATACATCCGATATTGTTAATATCTAAATAAATAATATTCCACGAATCGCTTGTACATTTACTAAAATAAAACTAAGTCTTGTTGTGAAAAAGACGATGATATTGTGATTTTTTTAATAAACTTCCGTTTAAACATATTTTTCCTCATCAATTCATGTTATAATTTTGAACAATAAACGTACACGTCGTACAGAAAGTGATTTTATTATTCGTTTAGTTTTTTCACTATTTCTTATATCGATATAATTACTAAATCTAATTATCTTCAATATTTCATATCTCACACTCGTTCTTATCTACCCATTTATCAAATCATACTTTTATAAACTCATTGAACGAAAAAAAAACGCTACATAGATTATACTGATTGAACAATTATTTCCTCATCCACCTAACACGCTCTTATCCTACGATTTTAATCCTAGACACATGTTATAGTTAAACGTAAGAAAGCTAGTTAATCGAATATCAAATATTAAAAACTAAAGATAAACTGGCGATATTGGACAGTATTTACTCATCATTCCGTATCTCTTACAAAGAGCTACAGAATTTCGTCTACTCGATGCTTCGATAATATTAATGAACACTCTCATTGCCTTAATAGTAACTAATGATCGATAATAATCAGCTAACTCGTCGACGAAGACAATGATAATAAAAAATAACAGAAAAGAGAATTCTTTGAGAAAGAAATAATAATTCATCTTCATCTTCCTTTTTCCATGGCTCAAAGCTCCATGGGCTCGAGTTGTCCGGCGGATTGATTCAGGTCCACGATATTATTATTGTTATTGTTATTACTACTACGATTATTATTATTGTTATTATTGTTGTTCCCATCCTCGACAATATTCAGACTAGGAGTCTGCGGGTTCCTCGGCATCGGCAAAACTCTCGCCAGGTGTTTGCTGGGTGGTTCCCAAAGCACTAGAGCCATCGACGGACGTTCTCTGTAACAAACAGCAAGAATTTAATTCCTCTGCTCCCTTGAATGAGAAAAAAATCCCAAAACTCACAGTTTCGACAACAAAGAAACAGGAATCAGCGGCTCTTCCTGGAGTCGTTTTAGCTCATCAGAAATCACCAGTCTCGGCTGTTCCCTGCTCTCGTTCTGGTCGACTACCTCGACGCTCTCCATGCTGCCGCCAGGGTCTGAGATCCCAGAGGTAGAAGGCGCCGAATTCTGGCAATGATAGTTCGAGCTTATACGGAGCCCCTGGAAGTGCGAGGCCATTTTTTCCTCCGTTATAAACTGCTTGGCTTGCCGTCTGAAAGTATTCAACGATTCGGTCCTCATACTCGCCTAAAATATAAAATCTAGTCTCCGAGCCCTGAACTCACGTGTCCGTTATGTCAGGGGTGTTCAATTTCCGTTTGTGATGAATCGAGGTGACGCCGTAAGCTGGCTGACTACGTTCTCCGGTGAACCGTATCAGGTCCGGCTGCTGCATGGCCGGCACACTCCATGGCATAGTCAAAGCCGGTACCTGCGGCATCTGCAGCCAGGGTCCGCCCTGCTGCGGCGAATTTTGTTGACCCATCATGTGTTGGAATATAGACTGTGGAGTATGGAGGTTAGCTCCACCCATTGTACTCTTCGTCGGAGGCTTAGATCCTATCGCGTGACCGTTGCTAATGAGTTTTATATTTTTTTTATGATTTTTTTAGGCCCATTGCGGGATAGGAGGGCTCAATGTATTCAAGGTTAACGATCAAAACAGAATCTAACCTAAAAATTGTTTTGCGGTTTGAGGAAGAAATAAAAACAAGAGAACGTAGAGAACGAGATTTTAGAACGATTGAACACAAGGCGACTGAGTAGAAAGAAAAAAAAACGACGATCGTGAAACTTTCATACCTGTCGCGCGATGTATTTGAGGCTCTATAATTGTTGTTTTTTGTAGATATTCGATACACGGATACAGTAAATATTCAATAAACCTCACTTTCAGACCGTATAGTATGAATAAACAAGAGAACGACAACAAATAGTGACGTCTAACGTCTAACGTCTGTGATCGAGTTGCCTGCTCCGCGCTCGTTTGTTTTTCTCGGTCTCTCGCTCTAGTCGAATCACGAAAGTTCGATGTGTGTTTCGAAGCGAGTTTCGAACGAGCGAGCACGTTTCACTGTTGACTGAGAGACAGTGAGCTAAGTAGCGGTGGGGTTGTACAACCAACATTCGGGAACGTAAATAACGATTGTGACAAGCAGTTTGCTTCTCTTTAGTGCGAGCGGAAGAATCTAAAGATCTGAAATAGCGTCAGCGCGGCAGCGTCTCGTTTCATTGACCATGGAATATGGAGCATGGATAACCAAACAACAATAACACAGCAGCATAGGGTGAGTGTGACAGAGAGAAGCCTGCTGTCGCACGTGTCGAATAATATTCTGAGAAAAATATCTGACAAGTTTTTAACAAGCGACGAGAACAAGTGTGAGTATAACAATATTATCTACTAATTGATTCGGATTAAAAATAAACCAAAGCAACAATATTAATATTATTATTATTAAAATTTCAAAATGTTTCCAACCAGATGAATTGGAGAAAAGAAGAATCATTCATTATCAGAAATCGATTTTAATTTTGATTTCAATTCTTATCTCGTTTCACAGTTTCGGACGAATCGTTGCTCCAGCTGTACGGGATATTTGGTCAGGTTTTCGAACGAGCTTTGGAGCTCCATGAGCTCGGTCGAGTGACTAAGATCTATCCTCAGTCTCCGAACGGCGTTAATTCAGAGGATAAAGAAGAGCGTGTCTCTCGCTGGCTCCTGCAGGTCCGAGGAACCTCCGGAGAGATATACAATATCTTTCCAGGAGTGAATTTCTGCAACTGCGCAGCTTTCAGGTGATAAAAATAAAACGGTTTTTCTTTCCTCGGGGATCATTCACGGCGTTCTTCCAGATTCCACGTTCTCAATGACCAACTGGCGCACACCTGCAAACACGTTCTAGCCGGCTGGCTGTCTTCGCTGGACGAGAAGAAACTGAACAGACAAGAAGTAGCCGCTAGCGTTTTCCGCGATCTGCTCAGATTCCAGGTTTTGGAGTAGAAAAATGAGCCTGGAAAACGGAGCGGGAAATTATGAGCTCGTCGCGAAGCTCAGGAACCTCAAGACCCTCGTGCAGCTTCTGAAGGCTGTTAACTTCAAGGAGGTAAGAGACGGACGGGATCGCATCGAACGTAATCTAATCCGTTTCTGTTCTCGATTACCGTTGCAGTTTGCGACGTGCTACGGAACTGGTAACGGGCTGAAAGTCACCGTCGAAGATGCAAAGTGCATGCAAGCCAGCGCCTACATACCTACCGAGATATTCGAGGAGTTTAACTTGAGGGACGACGTCATGTTCAGGATAAATTTGTCCGTTTTTGTCGAGTGCTTGTCGATGTTTTGGGGAGACATTAACTCTCAGGACAGCTGTGTCGCTCTACAACTTTTTTATAAGGTCTAAATCCAAGCGTTTTGAATTTCAGATCAATATTTATCGACTATTGGAATCTTGGAATCGGCATGATTGGGTCCAACAATATTTGAAATACTGAATAAATTTATTCCTCAGGGAACTGGACACCCTGTGACCGTCCTCATCGAAGCCGACGGCATAATAACGGACTGTTCTTTGAAAACGCTGGATCCAGACGAGCTTCTGGACTTCAATCTCGCCCAGGATAACGTTTTCAATAAAGTTTTGTTGAAAACCGAGCTACTGAGGGACGTTTTATCCGAATTGGATACAACCTGCGACGTTCTAGAGGTGATTGAGGATCTGTGAGATCGGTTACACCTCGAATATTCAATATTTGTATATACTTTCAGCTCTTGCTGTCTCCGGAGGCTCCGTACCTGAGGATAAGCACGGACGGAATAGCTGGAGAGTGTCAGGTCGAGATACCGAAGGATAGTAACCTGGTTGAGAGTTTTCAATGCAATACGACGGCCAGTTCGTGCTACAAATTGTCTCATATTAGACCGGCTATGAAACCGTTGACCTGCGCAATCATGGTTTCCATGAAAACGGACGATTGCGGATTACTGTGTTTGCAGTATATGGTCAAAACCGAGGACGGACACACCTGCTACGTGGAATATTACGTAAGTTTGAGCGCTTCGGGGTCGATAATTGCTCTATTTTGAACATTTTTTTGCAGATTTCTCCCGTAGTCGACATGGAAGACTGATGGAATAAAAAAACTCTGCTCAAAGTGCCTTCTGAAGTAGAATTGAGACATTTTTAATACTTAGTTTTGTTATTCTATCAAATTTTTCAGTACTTTTTCACGTTTTATAAGATTTTATACGCTAGAATCTCAACTTCTGTATTTAGGGGAGCAGATTGACAAATTTGAGGGGATTTTTTTAGTTATTTTTCTATCTAAGGAGAGAACGACGTACTTTCAACAACGAATGCCAAAGACCGTCGTTACTGAAATGAGTAATTACAGTCGCAGCTATATTTAGTAATAACACAGCAAAGATATATTTATACAGTATTAATCGATGCCAAAAGACACCGATAATTGTCTCAATTAATGTCAAAAGACAAACGACAAACAACAATACTTCAAAGTACAAACAGTCTCCCAAAAAGTGTTAACGAGTCTGTATCATAATTCTCGATTCTCATCCCACGTTTTTCTCTTCATTTTACTCGCCGAAGTCTTTCAGTCACTGTCGTCTGTATTTCTCGGTGGTCGAGTCAGAGGGCGACGACTCTCCTCGTCGGATCCGTAAATGACGTCCTCGTCGGATTCGTTTATCATCGAAAACGCCGGATTGTCCTTCGTTATAGAAGAATCTGAAATCCAGAGCTCGATCGTGAAAATATTCAGCGATCTCATCGTTCCGCGCACTCACGTTGCCCGTAAACTTGCTGCAATGCCGGAGCGTACACGTAGGCCATGGTGTAAAGGTAGAAGTTCAGCAGCCCGTACAGCGCCATGAACTGAGCCGAGGTTCTGTAGTACGTCGAAAGTCGGGAGGCGAAGCTGTCCTCGAACACTCCGGTCCCGAAGTGGCGTGCGGTCACCAGGGTGCAGACCCCGGCTACAACGCCGGCTAGAAGCGTCAGGAAACGCAGCCGAAGATCTGTGAACATTTTTCGAATATTAATTATCGACTTTACTGGTTGTGGCGAGATGGATTCGAGGTCGTATTACCGAAATAAGGCATCGAACGTAGCTCGCTGTACGCCCTCAATATCAAAAGGAGGAGATAAGCTACGTAAACTCCTCCGACGGTGAAGAAGAACACTTTGAAACCCTGAAACAATTTTTAGAATCGCTTGATTATTTGTAATATCCAATAGAGAATTTTTTTTTTCCCCAATGATCAGAGTTTTATCAATTTTTGTCGTATTTTTAAAAACTAAGATTTTACTCACAGAACTTTGACAATTTTTTGAACGTCTTGAAGGATTTTGAAGCCTTCATCGAAGATTGATAAAATTTTAGTACATTTTTTTAATTTTCATAGTGTGTCAATCAATTATTTGAGTATTCAGATTAATTGCTAGAATTTTTATTAATTATTGAGGCTCATTAAGTCGTGAAAAAAAAAATATATCTTCCATTTTGAACGAGAAATTTACCTAAATTTATCCAAAATATGTCTAATCTGTTAATTTTTACGTTTCTTCTTCCGTAATATTCGAAAATACATTCACTTCGTTTCTTCACGAGACACGATTTGAATTGATTTCAACTTAATTGAAAGTAGAATCAAAAAAACATTTTAAACGTTTCCACTAATTTTTCTATAAAAGACTTGGATGATTAAAAAATTGTAGAATACTTTAAAACATCTTCTACAAAAAATAGGGTCATCTCAGAATCGAATTATTTAGGCAATTTTCATATAACGTCATATTTTTTCTAGAAGATTGGAATTTTATTTGAATTGGATCGTCCGAAAATTTAAACAAGAAAAAAAGAATTCAAGGTTTCCTAATATTTCCAGAATTCCATTAGTCCAGAAAAAATATTCGATAATTGGATCGATAAATATCCGCGTATGATTTCTAAATCGCAATTATCAACGATTTCTTCTAGCCGTAAATCTCTATAATATAGAAAACTCAGCTTCATCGGTCATGAACCCCTCGTTGTTCTACCCAGATCCATATAAAAGCATACAGAGTCGTTAGTTCTTTTTCACTAGAAACAGTTTCAATTTCCGTCTGACTTTCAATGCCACTCCTAATCCGGATAATATCGCATCTAAAAAGAAGACGCGCTTCCCGGTCTTTCCGGTTTCCTTCAGCCCCACAAACCGCAAAGAAAGTGTATCATTGATGCAGACCATGAAAGTGAAGAACTGCATCAGTTTCAAACTATCCTTTCTTAGGACAGCAAGGGCGTGGTCTGTGCGAGGATTCATTAAATTCAAGTATACCGAAGATAAGAAGACAAAAATGTTTGGCAGTAATATTCTAATGGTCGAAATGATCGTTCTGATGAAATTACTGGACATCGGAAACGCGGGATTCATCGAGTCATTCTATTCACCGAGTTTATTCTATCACGACTACTTCTTCGGCGGAACCGGATGCGGCTTCAACCCAAAGGAGCCGAACATCAAACTGGATTATAACGGTGGAGACTCTCTTTGCCCGGTGCAGATTGAAACGGATCCCGGAAACCGGGATCGCGTCCTGTTTGCACATCCTCATAATTGCAGTTTGGTAACGCAACCAGAATTCGAAATTCAAAGAAAAAGACGATTAATTTACACGATCTTGACTCTATTTTCATCACATTTTCTTCTTGAAAAATTATTTCTGAATATAAGATTGATAGAATTTTGACTAATTCCGGAGATTCTGATATTTTTCTTGTAGATTCTCGTACAATTCCGATAGCAGTCTCATAATCATCTTTTCTTTTTTTTTTAATGCGAGCCCAACTAACGCGATATAGGTTTTCAGTTTTTTAAATGCGATTGGAACGGAGCTGTGATATTCGAGTGCCCCGAGGATCTTCACTTCAACAATTATCTCCAGACCTGCGACTGGCCCTGGGAGGCAGGATGCGATCAAACGAGGAAGAGGTGTCCACGTCCTCGTCCGATCTGCCCGGCGAGACACGAGAAGCCCGTCTACCTCCCGCACACGCATCACTGCGATCAATTTTATCAGTGCAGCTGGGGAAAAGCTCATCTCCAAAGCTGCCCCACAGGACTCCACTTTGATCAGTACACGAATATCTGCGATTGGCCTCATATCGCCAAATGTGACGTTTGTTGATGTTGAAATAAATACTGTTGATTACTCAATGATTGAATAAAGGAAGTATGTATTCGCGTTACAATTCTCAATTTAATTTTTTCAAACCATAAGAAGTATAGAATCTACTTCAGGTGACTGTGAACAGCAATTGAAAATGATCTATTTTTAAACGCCACGTGACGTCACACTATTCTGTTGACCATTGTTGTCCGCAGCGCCGTCTGACGGTATAACTGTGCTGTGTGACGTTACACGCGACCGGGAAATTCAAACGCTGTATTAAAAAAACTTGATTCACGTGAAAACCAACTGTAAACAATTAGGTGCAATGTGTTTTTCATCAATCCTAATCGTGAAACTTTCCTAATACTCACGTAGTAGTTTGAAGTATCCAGTACGTAGTTGTACGTAGGATCTTCCAACTCTGTGCAACGTAACCACGTCGCTAACGTCAGGGCAGCTCCCCATAACATTCCTACAACTAGTAGTTTTGGCAGATAAAAAGTCGCAAGACGTCTCTCGTTCTGTATGAAAAAAAAAATGAAATTAGTGTGATTTGATCAAGTGTTCATAAATTATTGTATCCCACACACCTGACGGAGACCATGATAAACGCAAAGCCAGAACATTAAAATGGCACACAAGAATGTTGTCTGAAGTATCGCGTCCAGCATCCCGGGTACCCAAGAATTGACCAAAAATGTCATGGGGAAGAGAGGATCTGAAAGAATTTTCAATATTTTTTCTTCTTTTTCGTTTTTATCAAAGAACGGGACTGAATTGGGTTTCAGAATTAGTTAATGGTATTTGTGAATGATTAATTTTTCAAACTTACTGTTATAAAGAATCAGCAAAGGCAGCAGTATGGACAACCATTTCTGTTCGATCGACCAATCATGGACAGGGTATTTACGCAGAGAATGGCCAAACCAGCACTGAAACAAGATAGAAGAATCATAGAACAAAGACTGTCTAAAACTAGCTAAAAAATTAAGTCTTTGATTTTCATTGGACAACCTGACCCTTGATTGATATTGTTATTATTTACCGTGACGACGAAGGTGGCCAGAAGAAAAATCAAACGGAACCATATTTCGATCTGCGTGAATGCTGGATTGTAATTTTTGAACTGGAAGTGAAAGAAAAAAAAACATAAATAATATCGTACACGTTGACGCAGAATTTATGTTTTATCTAGTATATCGTGTATTCATGCTTACTAACGTAGAACGTGAGATCCCGGATGGTGTATCGTTGATAGAAACTCTCAAGACCGTGAAATCGTACTGTGATTATGTAATGACAGTAGTCGAGGAAGCCAAGATGCACAACGACCAACTCCTCGCAGGATTGACGCTCACATTTCAAATGTCTGGTCCTGAATTTAAAAAAGTTTATTCAAATTTGAATCTAACTGATATTCTACGGTCTCAAAGCCCCCAACGAATTTCATACCTATTGTGTCCAGCCTCTGGTGCGAGAATAGACACAGCCTTGTGATCAGAGGTCAATCCATCGATGGAAACACTCACTTTGAAACTCTCGTCGTATCTTTCATCTGCGAAAGGAGATATCGAGTATTATATTTTTGTCAGTATTGTATTTGAATTTTCTTCGATGATGAAAGTTCAAGTTTGTGAAATTTACTGTCTGTGTTAGAAGTCGACAATTTCGCAATGACCCAAAGCTGTTGACTATAAGTTGACAGTGCTGGAGTTCTCATTATATACGGTCCCGTTGCCATCTCGCTTCCGTTCAGATGAGCTTTTTGCTCACTGGTCGACGTTATTGGCGGTCCTTGAATGAGAAACAGATTCCTTTTACATACTTCGGACGTTTCCACTCGATCGACTTAAAAATAAAATACACGCTTTTGCGTGTTTTTCAAGAACAAAAGGTCAAATCGAAAAACCATGCTATGAAAGCTCGCACAATAATGTCTCAAAAATAGTGTACAAATTTTAAATCGATCCGATAAACGGTCTCGAAGTTAGCATTCATGGTCATAACGTTTCACAATTTGCGAGTTCTTCTACTTCCACGACGTCTGAAGCGAGAGAGGCAAATGACTCGTGGAATTTACGTGTCAAGACCCCGCGAAATAATTCATAATTCACTTGAAATAATGCGAATTGCCTGAATTGATGAGGTTGAATTAAGTTGAATTAAACTGAATTGAAAAAATTACGTCGAATTGAATGAATTATTCCAGCCCTAGGAATTAATGTGTCATTCAAATTTTGAGTTGATTCCCCCTTCGGTCTAGAAACCACAATTATTCAGATAAATCGGAGTTTTTATCTTCGGAATTGAGTTTAAATTGTGTATTTTTGAGCCCCGTTTGAAGATATCGAATGTATGTACCTGCAAGTCCGATGAATACAGCGAGTCCAAAACATGCGAAAAACGCAACGAACACCATGACGAACTCGCGTTTGTGCATCGAGTACAATCGCATTTGGACAGATCTGAAAAATGACACGATGTTGATCATGGATTGATGATTTTCTGTGTCCTGGCTTCATTTCCCGCTGTTTACCTCTCGCATCGATCATGGTGGTACGCAGGTGCTATGTACTTGTTAAATTCACTGAATATATCGCTGAACTGAGACAGAGCATTTCTGACTTTGAAATTCCACCCTCCTGACGGTAAATGGTACGAGTATCCGAGGTTTGGACCATCCATCTTCGACATCTTCGAACTCTGACTCGCTGATCCCGTCACTCTTTATCCTTCAACGAACCTTCGAACGAATCGTTTATAAACACAAAACATTTATATTCATGAATAAAACCACCCCCCACCATCTTTTTATTTTCATTATGACAATAAATAGATGAGGACTAACTTCACTCTTTTTATTCATCATTAATTTTTGTCTTATCAAATTATGGATTAATTATTGTGTCTCATTCTTTGAAGATTTTTGGAAAGAAATAGAATATCCTTGATGTCCTTGAGTACCTTTTGGTTGATCGGAGTGAAAGTCACGATGGATTATTGCGTGCTGATCCCGCGATGATCGGGAGGGTCTATTGTGTGGGAGGGCATCACAACAAACTGCACAACATCGCTACTGATGGACTGGAGGGATTTGTTGGCGTTTGTGTCGATCACGCATGGGCCGAGTGAAAGACAGACAGACGCTTGTAGGATGCAACGAGTGGAGACAACGTCGTTACTACGACGGCGCGAAACGTCGCGACGCTTTCTATTATTGATCCGTGTGTGTTACACGGATGACACAATACGTTTCGTTATTGATACCCTCACTCTCGCTCTTTCTAGGTTTCTGCTATCATTGATAACGTATCAATTTGTTCTCTGAAATTGTTCAATTTTTACAATCTCTCAAAAATAATAATCATTGAATTCAAAACGAGCTTAATCAATAATTCAAAAATTGAAACTCGATTTTGTTTTAATGATTGTATTGAATGACTCCAATTTCAACAAGTTTTTGATTCATCGATCATTCAAATGAGTTGGAATCAATTTGACGGTGATAAAAATAAAGTGAAGAGACATTCTGGATAATTTGAAATCGTTTTATTCAGACAAAAATCAGATACCACAATCAAATATTCAAATTTCTGGATGGTGTTTCGAACGGCTAGATTTCGATATAACAATGCGATAGAAGTCCTAAAAAAAATTATTATAGCAAATGAATATAAATAGTGAAAAGCAGATCTTCCATAACTCATATTTTCTCTTCTACTTATTATTTTAATTAAATATGAAGTTTACTTGTATTATTTTTACTAATTTCATGATAAATATAATACTTGAAGATAAATTAAATGAATTGAATTATTGCGATCTAGAAGAATTCTGAGTAATATTTTGCGAACCTATACAATTTTTACGCTAAGAAAATCAAATACGAAGCTTTCGTCGTCAATAAATGATCATTACATTATTATTATTACTATCAATTGCCGTAATGCTTGTTAACAGTTTTGAAAATCCCGCCTCACGCGACGCGATAACGAAACAAGTGCGTAACGTAGCTTGGTAACCAATCGCGACATCGAGTTGAAAAGGATGAACCAATCGCCAACGCGGACCACGGACTAAGTAGACAGTACACCGTTCCATCGGGATTCATCACACAGCGTCATGATTGGTCGGATCTAAGGGGAAGTACCAACGGTATATCCCGTTGGAAGCGCCGCCAGAACCCAGCGTTGAGAACGGAAGTGGTTTGCCTGTGCCCGTGTGCCGTGTGCGTCCTGTTTTTTTTTGTCTATGCCCGACGGCCCGTGTCGTGTACCGTGTGCGTTAACGTTAAGTTAATCGAAGCGGGATTACAATTGTTGAAACAATTACCCGTCGTGAGGATATAAATGGTGAACCAACTGGTTTTTATTCCGCAATAAAATAGACGAAGAGTGCACAGCGCGTTGCATAAACGATATTGAACAGTTTAACAGCCTTCAGGCCACCAATCGTCAACGGAGCCACACTCAACATGCAAAATCAAGAAGCGGAGGGCAACGATGGTACCTAACTGTTTTTATCTAACCTAACAACGAAATAAACTGTCGAAAAGCGACCCTCGATATCCGGAAATATTCTGAACCCATTTTTTTACCAACGTTTCTCCCATATTCCTGATTATAAAAATGATTCAGGATCTCCGTGGAACGAGTCGAGCGGCTGCGAGGAGGATCGTAAGGGTAACCCGAAGGAGAAGAAATCCAACACGTTGCCGTTATGGGGAAACGAGAGATCTATGAACTTGAATCCGTTGATATTGACCAACATACAATCGTCTCATTACTTCAAAGTTAATTTATACGAGCTGAAGACCTACCACGAAGTCATAGACGAGATTTATTACAAAGTTTTGCACCTCGAACCGTGGGAAAAAGGCAGCAGAAAAACGGCCGGACAAACTGGCATGTGTGGAGGCGTGAGTATGTTTTAAAGACTGATAAAAACACAATCGATCCGTCGTTTAAATCCAACCGTTACCGCGACATGAATCCTCCGATTTTCCAGGTCCGGGGCGTCGGAGCCGGAGGAATAGTCTCAACGGCCTACTGCCTTCTCTACAAGCTATTCACGCTGCGTCTTACGCGGAAACAGTTGAACGGACTGATAAACCATCCGGATTCGCCATACATTCGAGCCCTTGGCTTCATGTACATCAGGTAATTATTTCAGGAGCTTCGAACTGTGGCTAAGATACTATGAACCGCCCTTGAAATTATCAGGTACACTCAGCCACCCGCAGATCTGTTCAGTTGGTACGACGAGTACTTGGAAGACCCCGAGGAGTTGGACGTCAAGGCGGGAGGAGGTCAAGTTATGAAGATGGGGGATATTCTTAAGCAGTTTTTGACAAAGCTCGAATGGTTCTCGACCCTTTTTCCCAGGATACCGGTACCCATACAGAAAGACCTTGAACAGAAACTGGGGGAGAGATTTCCACAGCAGACGGTCAACCCCAGGAACGCGAAACCGCCTATAACGCTTAATAACCACGGGAAATATCCTAGTAATAATAGTAATAGGAAAGACAACAACAGGGCCGGTTGTACCAACGCGAGGAATCAACAGCCTAGACACATACCGGACAACGAAGCGCAATGGGGAGAGGCGGAGAGAGCGAGCCATTGGCGAGCCAGGTGCGTCTACGTGGTATGACTACAATCACGTTATTAATTATATACAATTACTTGTATTTTTTTCCGTTTACTTTGATTATTCGATCGATCAAACGCCATGGATACCGCCAAGAGGCTACAATTTTCTATTCGGATTCGTTTTTTCGAAAGTTCATTTATCCACGTCTACTTCCTCGATGGAATATCACTGTTTCAGGTCTGACGACGAGCGCAAAGAAGAACGCAAGGACAAGGATAGATACAGGGACAGGGAAAGGGAGCGGGAACAGCGACCTAGAGAGAGGGAGAGGGACAGGGAACGGGATAGACACAATAGAGGATCTGGAAGCAGGGAAAAATACTCTAGGAAACAAAAAGATCTCAGGAGTAGGAGCAGGGACAGAGCCCACAGGGAGAGGAGCCGCGATCGTCACAGGCACAGGGAGCGGTAGGTAATATCAGATGTTAAAGTTTGGTTTTGTAGGTCAGTTACAACATCGTTTTTTTTTTTTTTAAATTATTCAGATTTCTGAAGAGGGCCCTCTTGGAGGCCGAAACGTTAAAAAAAACGATGTTGTAACTGACCTACGAAACCAAAAAATGGCCACATGAAGTATATAGAAGATTGTTGAATTTTTTCCGATAGTGAAATTAATTATATTTAATGAATTAGCGATTTTCTATGATTTTTTAATTCAATTTTCTTCATTAATAAATAATTCAGAATATATTTGAACTATTATTGTGTGTCTATAATACAAAAATATGCGATAATACATGATTAATAACGATAATAATGTGATTAAATAATAATATTTCTTTCTATGAACTCAACATGATGAAAATTGATTTTTTTTTTTTTTTGTATTTCAGACGCGGATCTCCGTACGATTACGCTGGTGAGCTTGCCCGAGAGAAGGAAAGACAACGCAGAGATTGACGTTAGATCTCGATTATTAAATATTATGATAAGATAAATTGGAAAAAAAATTAAAAAAAATAAATATGATGAATTACTTGTTCGGTACGAGAGAGAGAGAGAGTTGTACCTTAATATGTAATGATTAAAATTTTAAGAACATTGAGGGGAAAAAAATTAGAAAAACCGAGCCATTTCTACACGATACATTATATTCATAACTATATTATAGAACAAAAGAAGGAAAAAACTAAGAAAAAGATGAAGAATTTATTGCACAACACAATATTGTGTCGTACATCAAAAAACGTTATGATGGGATGTGGTATTAGCCTAAAAACAAATTGAATATATAAATATATCCACAATGTAGTTCAACCCTGTTTTTTTATGAAAAGAAAAAAAATAAATAAAAATTAAATACTGACACAACGAAAAAAAAAGCGAACATTCAAAATTTCCCATAAAACCCTTCAAACTGTGTATTAAAGCGGCTGAAAGAAAAATGGCGGCGGTCGAAAGTCGCCCGGGATTCCCCTCCCGAAATTACAGTTTTTAAACCCACAACGCGAACTATGAGGACCAAAAAAAGTTACAGGTGACACCGGACTCGAGGCCGATTAATACGAGGTAAATTTGTCCCCGCAAAGCGTTTCTAGATCCTCAAATTATCGTTTATCAACAATTTAGAGGTTATGTCAGCGATTTTTTACAGATGATTGGTCGCCGCTGCGCTCTTCTGGCTCTGGGGGGCCTCTTGGTCCTCGTATTGACCGTTAACGTCTACTTCGTGAGAATGATAATCGAAGATTCGTCGCAGAAATTATACACCAAGAACCCGGAGGACCCCAAGGCGGAGGAATCGCAGCGTCAGACTAGCACGACCCAAGAGAAACCACGGAACACCAAGAAGGCGTCGAGCTCGGCCTCCTACACGAAAATCAAGGCGCAGATCAGGACCCTCGCCTCTAAATACTTCAAGCCTAATTCAAGCCACGTTTCGTTGGTCAATCGCCTCTTAGCGGAGCTGAAAATCCTCCCAAACGAGGAGGAAAACATCTGGGGAATCCCGCACAGCAACGTCAGTAGTTCAACGACCCCGAAATTAATGCGGGATACTAATTTTGTTTCTATACTTTTCAGTGGCCAGACGCGGACCAGTTGATACCGCCAGCAGCCCCTGAGCTCGGAACGATCCTCCAGGCTCTGAGAACTGCAAAAATCACTAAGGCAGACAACGCCGCATTGGGGACGCAGCTTAAACTCATTCTGACCTTGGATCACGGAGTCAAGGCCCTGTTCAAGCCCATGTGGTACGAGAGGGAGACCATCATCAAGGGGCCCGTTTATCACGGAAAAGATAGACACAACGCCGAGGTCGTCGCCTTCCATCTGTCGTCGCTACTCTCACTGAGGAGGGTTCCCATCGCGGTGATGAGAAAACGTTAGTTTTTTCAATCGGGGTCGCTAGCTGGAATACCTTCGATAATTACTAACGTTATTCTTGTATTGGTTCTCCATAGTGAAGCTTGACGAGGAGATAAGGAGACACGCGACCCCAGAATTGCTGCGGACGATATATCAGCAGGGAAACGACACCTGCCTGTACGGAGTTTGCCACTATTGTTCTCCGGCTGACCCGGTGTGCGCCAAAGGGGACGTTTTGGAGGGCGCCCTGATCCTGTGGCTCCCGAAGGACCTGCAGTTGACGAAGCACCGTCACCCTTGGCAGCGTACATATAAGAGGAGTAAAGCTGCGTTGTGGGAAGTTGACGACAACTATTGCAACAAGGTTTTCGAAGCGACGGAGAACAATAATTGTCGATTTGGAACTGAAAATGATAGTTTTTCGGTACTTTTCAGGTGAAGGAGACAAAATCCTACTCTACGGATACCTCGAGTAGATTACTCGACCTCGTTGATACGGCGATATTCGATTTTCTCATGGACAACGGGGACAGACATCATTACGAACTGGTTCAGGCAAATTTTCACAACCCTGCAGTCCTGCTTATAGACAATGGAAAGAGCCTGGGAGATCCGAACGTTGATCACCTTGATATATTGGCTCCGCTTTACCAGTGCTGCCTGTGAGAAAAGAACCGTTCAAACACCAACCGAACCCTCCTACAGAAACTTGAAGTTCTATTTGTTACAGGATTCATAAAACTACGTGGGATAGGCTGAAACTCCTGAGCGGAGGAGCGCTTAGTAAATCTTTGAAACAGTTGTTGGATTACGAGGCTAAATTGTCGGATGTTTCGCCTCTGATTACGGAGGCGCACTTGAAAGCGATGGACAGAAGACTGCTAGCCGTATTTGCGGCGGTGGAAGTTTGTCTCAAAGAGAGTAAAAACTCCGCCAACGTTATTTTAGATCACAGATAACTAACGGCTTGTGATATAGGGCTGCGATTTTTTGCAGATATTTTATCGTTACCTAATGATAGAAAAAAAATTTCAAGACAAATGTATGCGAGAAAGTGTATTAGAACTTTACAATAATTATTTCATAGATGAATGTATAAATGTTGAGCTAATAGGTAATTTATTTAATCGTAAATCCCAAACTTGATAATTGTTACGCTTTATATATGTAATGCCATAAATGGCGAAATTAAGTTATTTATGAACGATGCTAAATGTTGATGGAATTGTAACTTTTAAAATCGTCTTAGACGATGAAAACATGACTTTGCAAAGCAAATTATGTCTATATTAACGAAAATATTTTGTACATATTATTATGTTATAGATAAACGTGTAATGTTTGTATATCGATCATGAAAACGATGTGTATAAATAATTGAGGTATCCAATCAATTTAAATATTATTCATTTATCTAGGATTATATTTATTTCAGTATTACAAGCTATTCTAGTTATCCTTATCATTCGGAAGCCTCGTTGACTTCAGAAATCTTCAAATCGGCTCCATTTTTTGCAATTAATCTTATTTTCATTTCCTTTTTTCTTAAATTTTAATACAAGCAGACCCTGTTACATCAAATTCATCAAGATTTTCTAGAAAATAAATTATAGAAAAGAAATGCCTATAGATATTCGATTTGAATCCTTCGCGCCAAATACCGTGGCGCCGTTAGTGTGAAAACTCGTAACTAGATTCGTCAATCAGCGGAATAGCAGACGACAGAAGTTCGATCTATTATGATCACGAAATAAAAGAATGAGGTTATGTTTGACGATCGTCAAACACGAGTATGAACTATAAATAAATTACAGGCGCAAATTGTGTAAGAAAATCATCGACCAGTCATCAAAATGGATGATTTCGTAGTGACGCGTGGAGCCTCGTTGAAGCGAAATGCGGTTAAAGATTTCGTCTCTGTGTCTTACACAGCGCCTAAAAAGAAGAAGAAGTTAAGTGAGGTTAACCCTTCGCGGGATTCAAGCTCTCTAGTAGCAGATTCAAAAGCGTATCAATCCAAGGAGGTCAGAGCGCAAGAGACGAAAAAAGATCAAGACGTGCAGATGAAACGTGCGAGATTCGATGTAATAAAATTCGGAATGTCGGGATTCGACGGAGCAAAAGGCGAGGAAGCAAAAGTAAATTTAGCGATAAAACTAGGAGCAAAACCGAAGAAGAATAAGGGGAAAAATTACAAGGAATTGAAAGTTGAAAGAGAAAAGGCGAAGGAGATGCAAAAGAAACAAGATCAAGTATCCTCGTTGGGTAGCAAACGAACCCCTGGCAATATCGAGAGAAAACGACATAAGAAGCAGCCGGGTCTCCTCAGCAACTACGGAGTGGTTAAAAAAACCGGTAAAGCATCCATAACAGATAATAAAAGACGTAATTGAATAAATTGAGAAATAAAAAATTCGTTAATTTATTTATTCATTGTTTCCTCAAAATTTTTATTCGTTATAATATAATATACAAGGATTCATTGGCTATTTCTAACAAACAACTTATACTATTAATATACCAAGTATAACGAGTAATAAAATAATATTTAAAATCTGCTTTTTCTCTCGTTCTTTCTTTTTTCTTTTTTTGTTCCGTATCGTGTCTTTATACTGTTTTATTTCAGTTATTACATATCGTCGTTAATTATGTAAAATTATTATGCGGTCTATCAGCCCCATAATGGAATGATTCGGCGACTGATAAACCGGTCGTTGAATTTTGTCGCCTCGTCAGTCAAAGGCGGAGGCGGTAGGAGCGACCTCTAAAAGCATTTGTAAAAAAGCGTTGACTCCTTCTGCAAGTAGAGAAAATAATCATTCGACGAATGTCTCATAGATGGAATTAAGATTGAGGGGGTGAATACACCTTAAAATGTAAAAAAAAAGTAAAAAAAAACTACCAAAAGTCATTTTTCATATTTTAGAATGTTTTTCGGTGGATCGATTCTAGTTTTTCTGGTCTCAAACTATTCAGTGAAGAGGCCTTCTCAAAATGAACAGAGAACTTCTTGATCCGAACAAAATTGAACCAGATATTCATCATTTTCTAAAAATAAAGTTATGAAAAAGTTCTCTGTTCATATCGAAAAGGCCTCTTTACTGAACGGTTCAAGACCCAAAAAACTAAGATCGGTCCACCGGTAGATTTTATTTCGTTCATCATAGACGGAAAAAAAATTCTTACTAAAATCATGTGAAAACCCCATTCAAAAGTCTAAAAAAATGACTTTAGGTGGGTTTGAAATTTTCGAAATTTGAAGATGTATGTTCCTTCTTAATAGAAGACCAGAAAATCTCACCCATGAATTTAGGGACGTATCCGTACTTGACAAACGGCAGATAGAACAACATTCCTGCCGCGATAAACACCATCGCGTACAAGTATTCAATTTGTGGCTTGTCTATTATCGGGGCGACTATCAGGTACGCAGAGATGCCGAGTACCAGTATGGGTATCGGCAGAGGGCATTTGTAGGGTCTCGGATGATTCGGCCTCGTCTTTCTCATCACTAGCAGCGCGACCATCGCTCCGCCGTAGAATATCCATGCGGTGAACGAGAAAAAGTCGATCAGGGAGTCTATGCTGCCGGAGAGGACCATTGCTCCTGGAAACGATCCAAAAAACCAAGCGCTAGAGCTAGTTCACTTTCAATTGTTGCCACAAACGCACCTGCTACGAGCGAGTGGAAGATCAAACCAGGTGCGGGAGTGAAACGTCTCACGTGAACGTAACTCAGGCAATCTAAGAGATGGCCTTCTCTCGATGCCGCGAAGCAAAGTCTTCCGGCGGCGAACAGAGTCCCGTTGGCTGAGCCGAAGGTGCTTACTGCCACTGAGAACGGCATCAGCCACGCCATAACACCCAGTATCCGATTACCGAACGTCTGAAACACGATATCTCGTCAATATCGATGAAGTGTCCAAAAGACTGGTCTTTGAACAGTTATCGAGAGTCTACACGAACCACAGCAACTGCTTCACTCTCTATCATCTCCGTCGGCGACATAACGGCCAAATAGGACACATTGATGAGAGCATAACAGAGCGTGACCAGAGGAATACCGATCATGATGGATCTTGGCAAATTCCTCGAGGGATCCTTGATCTCTTCCGTTACATAATTGAGATTGTTCCACCCATCGTAGGCCCAAAGTCCTGTGTAAAAGGCGGTAGCGAGTTGGCCGACGTTGAATGGCTCTTGTCCAGCGGTGTCAAAAGCCCCTTTGAGATGCTGGGTGTTGCCCTGTACCAGTTTATAAGTCCCTCCGGCGATTACTACCAGGATGGCTAGCAGCTTCGCGGCTGTAAAAGCGTTCTGCACACCGGTGGCGAGATTAACGCTGTAGCAATTAACCAGCAGTATTACAACGATGGCCAGGAGCGCGACGAGCTTGACGATCTCCTGGGGTGGATTACACTCCGCGACGAATGCCTCGACCGCGTACTGCGCGAAGGACAGACATATAATCGCCATCTGGGAGGGTTTCAGCACCAGCGTCGACACCCATGAGAAGAGAAAAGCCGGCGGGGCGCCGAAAGCGTCCATGAAGTACGCGTACTCTGCCCCGGAGCTGGTGTTCATGGTTCCCAGTTCGGCGTAGGCCAAGGCCCCGCACAAACTCAAGACCCCGCAAGCCGTCCAGACGATGAAGCTCACGCCTATGCTGCCGGTCCTGACCAGGAGGCCCGACGGCGAAACGAAAATCCCCGAACCGATCATAGTGCCGACGATTAGAGCCACCCCACTGACGAGTCCCACCCGTCTCTTGAGGTGAACAGGGTTGTTCGACGCTGCGTCCGTCCCCTCCACCCCTCCGCCCCCTCCACCCCCGTCTTCGTCATCCCCCATACCACCCCCCGGTCCTTGCTGGAGGTGCGACCTCCCTTCCCACCCCCCGTTGACGATTGATGACCCCCCCATCTCTCCTGATCCTTCCACGTTGCTTGACCATCCCCTTCCGTTTCCCTGCTGCTGCTGCGACTGCTGAACTTGTTGATTTGCTGTATTGCCCGTCTGCGCATCATGTCCTGCTGCAGCTATAATTCACAAATGACAAGTTCGTTCTGTATATATACCTATATATATGAACGTCTAGGGTATGCAGATGTGAAATATGAGAAGTAGTCGCGTGGAGTGTTGAGTTACTCTGCAGTATCGCATAACGAATATCGATGCGTGGTAAGACAATTGCGTATTATTTTTGGCACGTGTAATTGAGGGAGAAATAACTCGTTGAAACAACGCGTCAATAGTAGCTCGTTAAATATTGAGAAATAACCGAGGAAGTAACTGAAATAACGAGAAATAATTGAGCAAAATAAATAAAATAATAAGAAATGATCGAAAGACACTAAAAGAAATAGTATTTCATTAAAATCTTGATTTATTTCCCCCTCTCGCGTGTAATAATGCAATTGAAAAGGGGCAAATTCATCACGTTCAATGATCAATAATAATTCTCCGTACCATGCCTATTAATAAACCGCACGTTTTATTAAATCGTCATTGCACTCGTGTTCAATCAATCTTAAATTATATCGTATAGACTAAGACTTGATAGATTTGTGCCCAAAAATATATAGTCTCAACACACCACCCCTAAACAATGTTCGCTATAAATAGTTTATTAATTACTCGAATTATGACGACGCCGAGCGAACGCAGGAATCACGTTAGAGAATTGGTCTTGCATCCCCCGTCGGTCGACCGGACTCTGATCAAGGTGGAGCGAGAATGGGACAGTCGCGACCGCGAAACGCGGCTTTAAAACGCGTGAGAATCCTCCACCGTTGGTATGTAGCTATTATATTATTAAGTCGTTACGAGAATAGCCCGTGGACCCCGGCCAGGTTGAACCGCGTGACCGAGCCTCCTCCTAATTTCAAATATTTTCATTTTACCGTGACAACGCGCGGGCTACCTTCGAACACGAGCGACAAAAACCACCCGGGGATCGTCAGAACGAAACTTGCTACGATGATACCGCGCGTATGCCTCAAGGTGACCTTAACGCCGGCCCATCTGATCGATTCCGCAAGTGTGCTCGCGCTCACGCTGCGAGACGCCGCGCAGTCAACGCCACGCGCGTTTTAAACAGACACGCAAAAAACACGTATTTTCTATTTCCTGCTAGTCGTTCTCGATTATTTACGCTCAGATTTTATGCGAAGACGAGGTCTGCCAACCATCCGTCGCTGGCACATTTAATAGTCCGCTAAAGCGTAGTCTCGTAAAATTTCACGAACCCGTGTAAGTCGATTCAGCATCGTGTATCGTCTTTCGATAGAAATATCCCACGCCTGAAAGTGGCACTAATTCAACAACTGCCGCTCTACGAAGAACGCGAACACACTGATCTAATTCCGTTCCAAATACAACGAAAATGCCCAACATTCGAATCAATTATTTCCCGCCGTTTTTTAATATACATCAAAGTTCAAAATTTGAGCTTCCTCTCTGCGATCTTCGATGCTCGTTGCTCTGTGAATATAATTTTTTTTTTCTTCAGGTAAATCGATATATTTTTTACCTCGTTTGCGGGGCGCGACATACATGACTCCAAAAAGGACGATGAAGGAGGGCGGATCGTGAAACCGCCTCTCATGACACTTCGACGGCTTTTCAAAGCTACCACTTCCTTCTTGCCCGAATAAATTTTTTACAGACTATTCTGTGCCTCAGAAGCTCGACTGGTTCACTGCCGGGGTCTGTTGGAAACGGTCTGTCAGTCTCAGCGCGCGACGCCAGCGTCCTGAGAAACTTTACACCGAAATTCTATACCGGCTTTTCGTGGATAGAACGCAGACGGGTACGTGCGACCGTGCCTGAAGCTCGATTAGCACTGTCCTAGAACGACGACGAACGAGTCCGAATGGGGCGTACGACGCAACGCACGCCGGCGCTGGCGTATAAACCGATGTGGCCCGTGGGCCGTCGCTCGATATAATTTTCTGTTGCAAGGAAACGGCGAAACGCGCAACAACCCCCCGCGGACTCACAGACCGTCCATTCAAGTCCACAAGTTGCGGGCGGCTTTGCGATAAACACGTTTACTATCCACGTCGCGTGGCTATGCGAAGCATGTCTGTTTATTCATGCATCAAATCTATTTTTTATTCTCTTATCCGATAATTTGATGATTAGGATTGATGAAAAATATATTTCACCTGATTGATTACAGTTGATTTTCACGTGAATCGAGGTTTTTTCAATACATTGTTTGAATTTAGCGGTCGCGTGTGACGTCACACAGCACAGTTCTACCGCCAGACGGCGCTGCGGACAACAATGGTCAACAGAATAGTGTGACGTCACGTGGCGTTTGAAAATTGATCATTTTCAATTGCTGTTTACACTCACCTGAAGTTGATTCTATCATTCTTACGTTTTTAAAACTTTTATTTATACACCTCAGTAACATAAACGGTGGTTTATTTTTCTGTTCCAGCAGTGGAAAACCACTTTATTTCTCTTCTGTGTATAAAGTATCGTATGCAACACAGGGCAAACGTTGTTTAAGACTCATGAGATTGTATTCCGAGGCGAAGCAGTCGTCAAAAACAAATTTTTGTCCGTAGGTGCATAATATACTATTATCCATCACACATCCATTTATCATGGATATTTTATCACGTGGAAGCCTTTTTTATACAATTTTGGTCATTTTGATGTAAAACGGTTCAAAAACCGTCGCCAAGTACATTAAAAAACATTTTTTTCGATGTACCTGGCGCGAGACTCTACCTAGTCTCTTGATAAATGAATAAATAAATAAATAAATTACTGAATAGTATTTCTGGAATTGATTTTTTCTACCACTTTCTACTCATAATGAAAAATCGAGGCTTAATACATAATAACGTGATTTTTTTTCCCTTTCATTATAGTTTTTATTTAATGACAATTTTTTTTCTTATACCGTATACCGAAGTCATCATCGTGCACTGACTCTGTGACTGTGTATATAAGTCTTCTGTGTTTCAAAATCTAGACTCTGTATAAATCCTAAGGATTGGTTAAGATACAAATTATCTATACTATGTATTTATACATATATCTATTTTTTTTTCGTAATTTTTTTGATCTTCGTTAACAAACATTTCACATTTCACACATTTTTTATACACACCTACTTAATTTCTATAGAAATATATGTATTTATATATGTATATTGTTTGTTGCCTCGAATACATTATCCACCAAATATTATAATCATAATAAAACTTTTTTTTTTTTTTAATTAAAAATCTGATTTACCTATGAATAATAAAATTATAGAAATATAACAAAAAAAGAACATTCATCTAACTCGCTCATTCCACATTGTATACACATTTCAGAGCTTAAGTTTCTCTTTCTCGAAAGAGAGGCGGGATTTTTGTTTCCAATGCAGTTTGGCTGGTCATAATTTCGACTGACCAATTACTTCATCATGATTGCTAGGCCCGTTACCTTATCTAGCAACAGAATAATCTCAATCATTGTTTTCGCGTAGGGGACAGAATTCAATCATCTTGGCTGCGATTGGATGGTAAAAATCTAACGAGACCTAGCGAGAACTTATAAAAGAGCAAGCGTAAATTATAGCGGAAAGAACACTTCATTTAATAAGGATTGATGAAGTAGCGGTATATCAAAGTTGCCAGTATCCCAAGAGCCACAGGTATGAGCCAGGATCGCCAAGAACCGCTGAAATAACAAGAAAAATAAACATCGCTAATCATAAATGCGGAATTTATTTCAGTCCATTATTCGACCGAGTCAGTGCTATTGCAAGAAATGCAAATCTCCCCACGCAATTGACGGAATAAATTAATTAAAAAACAGAACGATGATAGTCTGTCCTTTTTTACCTATTTTCATCGGCTCCGCTCCCTCCGTTCCACTCCTTGTCCTTCTTTTCCTCAGATTTCGTCCGGTCTTCCTGTTTTTCAATCACAAGACAATGGATTCGATTATCGATCACAAAGAAAATTTTGATTAATTCATGAATCCAATTTTGGAGATACTCGCCTCTATTAGTTCTCCAATTTTGAACGGTTCCATCATGTGTCTAGCGTCGCTGGAGTGTCCAACGTCTTCGAATGGCTCGGACCCATCGATCCCGGCCTGTTCCAGGAGCACCTCTTCGCCACCGGGGTGCTTGAATCACAAACAGAAAAAAAAAAAACGGTTACAATAATTGTTTTGTGATTCGATTGACCGACTGCAACAAGTAGTTTCTTGTTTATTCAGGTGGATCGCATCTTGTTGAATAAATTTTGAAAGAATTACCTCGTTGAGGAATGTAGTGACATCGTAGACCTTATTGTGAATAATAATCCAAGTTTCTTTGCTGTGATTGTGTTTGGCCACTTCAGCACGGGAGAAAAGCTTCGTGGCACTTGTTGTAGCACTCTCTTCGGTTGCCATTTTGACTACTGACTTAAAGACCGCACGCGACGCGTACGAAGGCGATTAAAAACGGGTTAATTAAACCGGTAATATATCGTTTTATTTTCTACACGGTAAAAGCAACCGGTTTTACGCTAAGAATGACTCTTACTGACTGATCCAAGTGTCTTTACTACACTCGCTAATCATTGGGTAGATCAAAGTCGTGTCATCGCGTAGCCACGGGTAGCCGGAGTTCAAGGATCTTATGTAACTGAAGGAATAAAAGTTACTAGATTTAGTTACTATAAGATTATACGAACCGAAACCCCACATTGAGTTGTTAAAACGACAGAAAAAAGCTTCGCGATACGATTGAGATGAACTTTGGATCAAATAGAGGCCTGGAATGGCTGACAAAAATCATTTTTCTATGTTAGGATCCTCGACGGACACAACGGAATATCACTAGGTACGTCGTTCCACGTTCCGTCCGTTTAGAACGAGTTTTTTCAACTATATAGACAACAATTCATACTATTGTTTTCTCCCGCCCGACCCGACCAATCACGTCGCTGCGATCCGCCACCCCTATATTCGCGGGGAAGTACCGAATTTCTTCAACTAAAGTTGTAACCACAGAAAACTCTTGCGTGATTCACTCGTGCGTAGAAACTATAAGGACGAGACTCAGTTCTTCCACTGTTTTTACTAATTCGCGTATGTTTTAAAAAGATTGAACACATCCGAGAGAAAGTAGAGGCTTCCAATCATCATGAAGATTGTACGGATGTTTACGATTATCGCTCTGTGTTCGTTGAACTTCGATTATGGACAGTCGTTTGATATTTCTTCACTTCAACTGGCTTCTCTAGCCATGAACGGTTTCGAAATCGCCAAAGACGGTCTCAAGGTAGCCAAAGACGGTTTGAAGGAACTATATGACCATTATGCTAGAGATGGTTTGGAGGAATTGTATCATCATTATGACCCCTTCAACCGACGATGTAAGGACGAGTACACACAGGATCAATTCGCTAGTGAGTATAATACGTATATTTGACTTTTTGCTTTTGGTATTAAGTGTGAAAGGTCGTAATATATATTGTTCGATTCATATTGAGTCAACCAAAAGCAGATATGTGGATTTACTAAAAATTTACAATAAATTCTGTGACAAAACTTCCATCGCTTGTTGAACAGCGTTGAATTCTCGTCTGAAAGAGCAGCTATATGGTCAACACATAGCGCACCAAGTCGTACTATCAGCGTTGAAGAGTCACGGTAGTGACAAACGCCCGATAAAGGCACTGACAATGACTTTTCACGGTTTGCCTGGAACGGGTAAAAACTATGTTTCGAACATCATCACCGGAGCACTTTACGACTACCCTGTGAAAAGTAAATACGTTCACACTTACAACGGGCGTCATCTTTTTCGTTCTGATGGATCGACAACGCAATATCAGGTTTGTGTGGAATGATTTTCATCCGTTTAGTGGATAAATAATGTGTGAATTGCAATGTAATACAGATTGAGCTCCAGAGGAACCTGACGAGTCAACTCAAAGCTTGTCCACGCTCTATCTTCATCTTTGACGAAGTTGAGAAAATTCCAGCAGACACCTTGGACGTTCTTATCCCGTTTCTGGGCTACAATCCGAACATTAAAGACGACAAAGGTGTTTACGTCGACGTAACTCGTGCGATATTCATATTCTTGACAAACGTCGGAGGTACTTTGATCGAGGAAAGAATTATTGAGGATTTCAAACTTAAACTACCGCGGGAGCGTGCTCAACTACAAGATTTCGAGAGGAAGCTGGAACTAGCCTTGTTCGAAGAGATGAGTGTATTTTACAAGAGTAGTACAATTGAAAGCAGTCTCATAGATCATTACGTGCCATTTTTACCATTGGAGACGGAACACGTGAAAAAGTGTGTAATTGACTCGTTCAGAAAAAGAGGCGTCCAGCCTAATCATAATCAAATAGAAAAAGCTATGCAGCACTTGACCTTTGGACCAGAACCGTATAATATCTATTCAAAGAGTGGTTGCAAGAGACTGGATCAAAAAGTAGGCAGTATTATCCAATCAGCCGCATTTGGCGACTTATAAAACTGATGCAAGACCATCGGACAAGATCTTTTATAATCCCTCATGCTCTTACTAGCCTGCGATAATAATGTAAATATTACTTTGGGTAGGATTGAGTCATTTTCTATTAGTCAAAGCATCGATCGATCAGTGTTTTATGACTAGAATGTATTTTATGACGATATTAAATAATCATGTGACTATAATTTCTGTATCTTATTATAGAATATTACTATTCTAATTCGAATTATCTGTTTCACATATGTATTATGTGATATACTCCTTGTTATTAGATCAAAATAACGTTTAGAATAGAATGTCTTCTTCTTTTCCGTCTTCAAACCATCCCGCGTTTTTCCTTTCTTGTTCCGCGTTCCGCGTTTCTTCGGTTCTCAAAATTTCGGACCAATCACAAGCGTCTTAGTTTCTGATACCTGATTGGCTCACTGATCGATAACCGATGCACATGTTCTTTCATTCATAAATAATACAACATATGGCTATAAAAAAATGTATCTTCATTAGCGAATTAACGAAATCCGACAATAATACCTAATTCGCGAAAGAAACAAAAAAACGTTTTAAAACCGCGTGAAATAGTCTCACATCTGCTCGAATGTGTAAACGCAAGTCTCAGACACACGTTGCCGGCCTTATATTCGTTGTGCCTCGTAGATTACTTTTAAATAACGATTCTCGATCGTATTAACAAATCGCCGGAAATTCGTGTCTCTCCTCGATCACCTCGCAGTGAATAAAACACCCGAATAATGTGCGACTAGCTAATCATACGCATCGGACGTCAGACGTCAAAGCATCATGGAGGTTATGAGGATATTAGTGACGCTCTGTGTCCTGGTGTTACACTGTGATCACGCGGTGTCTTTCGTCCCGCTGTTTCCCCTCGCGGTCGGCGGTCTCGGAGGTCTCGCAGGCGTCGGCTACATGACTCTGTACTGTCGATTCAAAGAATGTTGCAACGACGAATACATACCGGCTGATTTCAACTGTGAGTATACCATCGGACGTGATTCGACCGCGATAATCCCTCCGTTTCATGTTTACAGCGCTGAATAAATTACTGAAAGAGAATCTCTACGGCCAACATCTGGCCCACTATACGATACTCCGGGCACTGCGGAGCCACGTGAATTCGGAAGAACCGAAGAAGGCGCTGGCCATGAGCTTCCACGGATCTCCGGGAACTGGGAAAAACTATGTGACGGACTTTATCACAAAAGCGCTCTACAAGAAGGGCGCCAAGAGCGATTACGTTCAGAATTATCGAGGGCGACTGGACTTCCGCTCCGAAGGATTGATGAAACAGTACCAGGTGATTATTCCGAGTTATTTGGTCAACGATGATCGAAATTGAGGGAAATAACGCTATTTTTACGCAGGGAGAGCTCCAGAGGAACATAACGAGGCTTCTGAAGGCGTGTCCAAGGTCGATATTCATCTTTGATGAGATAGAAAAAATTCCAGCGGAAACGTTGGACATCCTGGTCCCGTTTTTGGACTACGATCCTAAGATAACGGACGAGAACAACAACCACATCGACGCGACTAGGGCGATATTCATATTCTTGTCAAACACTGGAGGAAGTTTGATAGCGAAGGAGATGATAAGGATGTGGGAGCTTGGTAAGACGCGGAAGGAAACTGAGCTGAGAGATTTTGAGAAGCTGTTGACCCTCAGTGCCTTCAATGAGAAAGGTGGTTTTTATAAGAGCGATACCATCGAGAGCAGTCTAATCGATCACTACGTTCCTTTTTTACCACTCGAAAAGGAACACGTGAGACGTTGTATAATTGACGCGTTTAGAAAGAGGGGAGTAGAGCCGGACGACGATGCGATAGATAAAGCGATGAAGGACGTTACCTTTGTACCACCTTCGCATAATCTTTACTCGTACGCGGGATGCAAGAGGCTCGATCAAAAAGTGGGGAGTATTATTCAAGCCGATTACTTCACGGATTTGTAACAGCTTGGATATTTTTTAGACGATTATAATGTCGCCGAGTGAAAAATTGACTCTGAAATGAAATTGTTTCGTCTCTTAACGTAGTTTAAATTCAAAACAAAGATACTCTATTGCTCGAAGGCGTAATTGTTAACACATTAACGTAAACAATATATACATATTTTTGTGATATTAATTATTTTGTACGCAAGAACTCTACAAATTATAGCGTTTAAAATGATCATAATATTATTTTTTTTTTAATGCAAAAATAGCTTATTGTTTACATTGAAAGTGATTGTTATAAACTTTTCATACTATTGTATGGAAATTGTATGCGTATCGAAAAGTATATTTATTAAATAATAATAATAATAACAACAGTTGTCCATTCGATTGATTATAATTAGTAGTTCCGATTTTCCCTTTCACACGAAAAAAGAAAAATTCAATAACGTTTCGATAATCACAAAGTTTGAGAGTAAAATTCAGCCAATTTTTTGGAGAATTTGCCCGAACGATGAAAAAAATATTGCTCAAATTAGTTCAATTTTTCATTCTTTGAGTCAATCTTTCAATGATGTAAGTTCACTTATTTTTTATTTCTGTTTCCGCTGCAAAATGCTTCAGAGAAAGATGATGAGGAAACATTCGAGAGTAGAAAGTGATTTCAATCAATTTCGTGTGTATGCATACATACGTATAAAAATAAGGAAAAAATACCTAATTTATGTACACATTTAACGTTATTTAGGTAGTTACACAATATACAGAATGCGTTTTTGTAAGACAGTCACGTATTTAGTCCCAGTACTTTATTTTACCATCCCAACCGGCTGTGGCTAAGCGAGACGGTTCGTGAGGATGCCACAGGGTAGAGATGCAGACTCCGTCGTGAGCCTTCCATTTCTTATACAGTTTTGTAGTCTTCCAGTCCCATATGTAACATTTTCCATCCGCATCACCGGACACCAAGTAGCTGCAATAATAACGTTACTCAATCATTTGCGAATCGAAATTGACCCGTTTATGAATTGTTACATCTAAAATTGTATGATTTTCCTCAAACTCTGATAGCCTGAACTGATTAAAATAGCAAATTTACAAATTTAACTGCAAAAATTCAATTCTTTTCATAGATTCCATTGAAACATTGAATATGTTACAAAATTTATGTGGTCGCGTAAGATTATCAACTGTATACCTCATGTCGGGTGAAAAATCAAGTCCGCAAGCGTATCCAGCGACCATATGTCCGGTAAATGTCTTCTTACGGTTCATCTTGAAACGATTTAGAGCAGAGAATATCACTATCTTATTATCCATACTCTGGCAAGCCAGCCACTTCTGATTTGGCGACGGAGTAACAGCAGGCATCGAATGCATAGTTGGATCTGCAATGTACTTCATGTCCACAGGAATATCCCTGTTGGAGTAAAAAATTATTAAAATTAGTTACCGCCGAATGAAAACAAGAATTCAGAGCTTGTAGCGCAGATCAGATTCATCAACAGCGACTCGTGAATCACATACCATTCCCAAACCCTGAGACTTTTGTCGTCCGATGTGGTAACGAATCTTCGATTCTCATCGACGAATGTTATCGTGTTTACGGCGCCCAAGTGACGATCGTATTCTTGAGTTATTTCTCCAGATCTGATGTCCCACTGTGAAACAGAATGGAAATATATTTATTATACCGTTATAGCAGAGAGAAGAAGATTGTTATCGAGATACTAACGCAGATGATTTTTTTATCGCTAGTTCCAGCAACGAACAGATGCTGCTTGTCCGGATCAGGATTGAATTTTGCACAGTATGGTATTTTTCTGCTGGTAAAACGGCTTATGCATTGTCCAGTCTCCGTGTCCCAGAGTTTGACGTATCGATCGTATCCAGCGGACAAGAATCTTTTCCCATCGTTGTCGAAGCTGACGTCTCTGACGGCCTGACGATGTCCGTAGTACGTGCGAACGCATCTTCTGTCTTTGTAGACCTCCCATAACTGTAAGAAACGGAATAAGTAAGGATTCGATGAGGATGGAAGTCTGTCCATCGAGTACCTTCACTCTGCAATCCATGCTGCAAGATAGAAGCAAATGCGCGGTTTTTGGGAACCAACGAATCTGCGATATGCCCTTGGTATGACCTTCCCATGTGTGGATCTGTGATTTCGGCAAGAAACAACGCTCGGGCGGTGATTCGGAGCGCAAATTAACACCGACATCTTGAGGAGCGTGGAGAAACGATCTGCCCTGGTAATCGACACTGTCTTTGACTGCAATAAACACCAAAAACTTATTAATAAAATCATATACAGAGTTCAGATTCCTCAATTTCAGGATACAGATGACCTAAAGTTCTATGAAACAATATAAACAGTTCAACAATATGTTCAACTGACTGTGTAACACCGTCTTCTCCTCGAGTGGCTTGTCCTCCATTTGTTTTCCCCTTTTGTTTCTCTTGGCTAAAATTTCCTCAAGTTCCGCAGCCTCTTCATCCGTGGGTTTGATGACCCTACGTTCGTCTATATATCCTCCCCAGGGTCCTAGGAAACCCTCGATATCGGCAGGATCATTGTTCCTATTTCTCTTTCTCTTGTCCGCCGCCCTAAGCTCGGTGGACTCGAATACTGTCTTGGCTCCGCTCTCCTCGGCAGCTTCGGTAGCTCCGATGAGCGTTTTTCCTTCCTCCGCGCTGCCATCGACCGTCGGATCCAAGGCGTATCCTGAAACACGTTGATTAATCAGTTTTATAACACTGGAAGGAAAGAGACCTCGATCAAAACTCACCATAGCTCGCGAAAGTCCGTCTCTGGTTCTCGAACTGAAATTCACTGATGTGCGCCCGCTCTACATAGCCAGAAAGCATGTTTTTTGACGCTCGCTGCTGCTGCGTTCTAAACGGGTTCTCAGGCCCTACGTCCGGCGCGAATAATTCCTCGAATTTCGGGTTGTGCATCACCTCTTTCGAGGTCGAGTCTATGTGGCGGACGCATAGCTCGCTTCCCTGGTCACGATATAAACGAATATTACTTCCAATTTCGATTACAATGAATAAATAGAAGAATTAAGAACCAAAAACAGACAAATTCTATTATTAGTGGCTGAATATTGAAAAAATAACAAAGATCGTGGACTCGTTAATTTTTTTTTAGGTTATGTCTATTTATTCTCGGAATACAGGGTGTAGTGATATGTGATATCGTCGTGCTTACGGTCGGAATGACTTCTGGAGCGAGTCTAACTTGCAGGGCGAGTGAGGATATTGATTTGCCACCAGGCAGCGGTTTCAAATGGGCACTTTCATCGCTGGAAACGATCGCGGAGTTAACCTCTTTCTCTGTCTCGCTGGGACTCGAGGCGTCTTCGGACTCGCTGTTTTCATCGCTGCTTACGTACTCCCGGAGCGCGAGCATCGCGTCTGATTGTTTCTTTGGAATCTACTCGTGTAACAGACGTTCAATCGATCACTAGACTCCTCGTTTGATAAGTAAATAATAACCCAGGACTCGCACCGCCATTGAACTATTGAAGAATCAAACAAGTGAAGAAACGAGCCTTGGGATGACCATCGAGTATCGATATTCTGATATCGATATCAGACTTTCGATGTCTGCCTCCACCGGGGATTACCCGCCAGTGTGATCAATCGATTGGGTTATGATGAAATGAAAGTCACGTGACCTCGATATGATTTACACTTGGAATTTTCAAACGCTATTTTCTCAGCCAAAACACAT
>JAFFZH010004904.1:0-16079 GCA_018420115.1 Euura saliciscinereae
GTTACGGTTTCGGTTTCGGCTGAAAATCGTGTTTCGGTCGGACACTAACTAAAACAATCAGAGTTACGTAATACGTATAATCTCAAAATACGCAACAGTAAGCGAGGAAATCATTTTTTAATACTCTAAATATTTTTTATTTTATTCACAATTTTATTTTAGCTCCGTTCACGCTAATTTACTGCATTTTTCTTCAGAATTTATAGATCTATAAGTGTGCCTACAATTAGTAGCTTGACTTCTAACAAATAATTATTATACTTCATTCGAGTGACACAATGAGGAGACACCAAGTCCTTATCCAGGATCTTGCTTCGTTGATTATTGGATTTGATAAAGTGGTTTTTGCCTCTTGAATTGAGTAAACAAGTGGAAGGATCGAATCAAGCTAAACCTAAATTTTTGGGGCGTTGCTAATTTCTGATCAAAAGTTCTATCTCGTTTCAGGAATTTTTCGTAGTAGAAAATTTATTCATTTTTTTAGTTCGATACAGGTGAGTATAAAGTTTCAATGTTCTATTTTAATTTCCTTATCCAAACCTTATTATGTATGTAAAAAGTTTTTGCTACTTTGTGAATTTATTATTTGTTTCATTTTTCGTTTGCTTTCGATCTCATATATAAATATTTTCATCGATCATCGGAAAATGAGATTACTCATTTAAAACTTTCGATTAGGGATGGCCAAAAATAATCGATTAATCGTAGCATCGATTATTTTTCTCCGATTAATCGAGTATAATCGATTATTTTCGTCACTCGATTAATCGACTGCATCGATTATTTTCTGTCGTAATCGAAATTTTCCACCGATTATTTTCTTTCGACTAGTTTTGACTTTTTGTTGGGTTTTCCGGTTAGATTTGATGTGTGACTGGATAACAAATACTCAGATTCAAACAAGTGGATAATAAAGTACTGACCTCAAATATCCAAGTACATTAAATAATTTTTAAATATATAGAATACAAGAGAAACTTTCAACCCAAATACAAAATTGAAATACTTCAAAAATAAAACGATTATCGATTAATCGATTATTTTTCGCTGATTAAATCGAGCTATGTTCGATTATTTTTTGATAATCGATGCATCGATTATTTTTCACTGAGTGGCCATCCCTACTTTCGATGTGATCAAGGGGAGTGTAAACTGTAAAGCAATAGTATATCGCAGGTATACATTAAAGTCATGCATAGAATTGAAGGGAGGTGTATTAATATTGGTAGAAGTACAGCCATTATTATGTAGGAGCCGGAGTCTAAAAAACATTGAAAAAAATTGTCGACAGTTTGGGTATATCGAGAATGGTTCTTTTGCTTGAATAATTTGGTGGCCCTTAAAAGGGCCGATTTTTGTCGAAGGTGTTCACTTAGAGCTCGTGTACTTGGTGACAGCCTTGGTGCCTTCACTGACGGCGTGCTTCGCTAATTCGCCCGGAAGCAGTAGCCTGACCGCAGTTTGGATTTCCCGAGACGTAATGGTGGATCTCTTGTTGTAGTGAGCCAGTCTGGAAGACTCTGCAGCGATACGTTCGAAGATGTCATTAACGAAACTGTTCATGATGCTCATCGCTTTACTCGAGATACCGGTGTCTGGGTGCACCTGCTTCAATACTTTGTAGATGTAGATAGCGTAACTTTCCTTCCTCTTGCGCTTCTTCTTCTTGTCTCCCTTCGTGATATTCTTCTGAGCCTTCCCGGCCTTCTTCGCTGCTTTACCACTCGTCTTGGGCGGCATTGTCAATTAGTTAAAATTCTGAGCTACTGAGTAGAGGACTAACTCTCGTCAAAGTAGAGGGCGAACTGAGGGGTCGGCAGTTTTTACCGCTATTTATTACGCACCGGCTGCCTTGCGCCGGGCCAATGGGCGTCGCGATGCGCGCGCAGTTGCGTCTGGGTAACGCTCATTGGCCCGCGCCAGGCGCTCCGATCAGTATATAATAAATGCGTTTTACACCGATCCTCAAATTCGCTCAGCAGCAGTCATTGCGTTCACTTCGTTTAGACCTTCGATTCAACGAAACTCATCACCATGTCTGGTCGCGGCAAAGGAGGCAAAGTTAAGGGAAAGGCAAAGTCCCGTTCAAGTCGTGCAGGACTTCAGTTTCCAGTTGGACGTATCCACCGATTGTTGCGTAAAGGAAACTACGCAGAACGTGTCGGTGCTGGAGCTCCGGTTTACCTAGCCGCTGTGATGGAGTACCTAGCTGCTGAAGTTTTGGAGTTGGCTGGTAACGCTGCTCGTGACAACAAGAAGACTAGGATTATCCCACGACACTTGCAATTGGCCATCCGCAATGACGAAGAGTTGAACAAACTTCTCTCCGGAGTTACGATCGCTCAAGGTGGAGTTCTGCCCAACATCCAGGCTGTACTTCTGCCCAAGAAGACTGAGAAGAAAGCTTAAACTACTATCTACTCTTCGCAACAACAACAAACGGCCCTTTTCAGGGCCACAAATTATATTCCTACGCATCAAACTATCAAAACTACACACAGCTATAAGTTGTCGTCATCCCATATACGTCACATGTATTACCTTGTTCCTTTTCAGGCAGCTCTGTAGAAATTCAGAATTAGAAACTTTGATATTAAACCGTGGTAATTATAACTGTCCGTTGGTCATTAAAAGTCCAATACATAACCCCCAAAAGTCATCGAAATATTAATTTATTGATTTAGACATTACAATCACATTACACTATTACAATACGTTATAATGATCGTACTACAAACTAAAGTAACGGTTAATTTGAAAATCACGCATTATATATTTTTGGAAATTGGATGTGTGTTAGAAATACGATACATCCACCTTGTCGTTGGAATCTAGTTCAACCGTCAGTTTCAATCTTCCTAACTGTAAACAACTTTTTCTGACATGACCAATGCTACAACCCGTCTCATTTGTATACCTATATTTGGCAAGGACTTTTTTCTACATTCACAATACGTCAAACTTGAAAAAAAACATGTTATCTGTAACCGCCGTTTAAAACCTTATTTCTGATGTACATAGTATAGTTCTTTCAGTTCATGCAATTACCAATAGAGCGTCATTACAATCGTTTTATTATTCGTTGATTCGATTCAGGCATTCGCATATCGGTAAAATCAAGTTGACATGAATTATGAGGATTGAGAATACCATGTACATACATTCTAAATGCCGTACTGAAAACATTCGATTACATCACAACCAATAATCGACACCACTAATGAAATGATATTCAGCCATCAACGAAAAAGAAATAATCTGAAGCAGAGGAATGTCTGCAGTCTACGAGGCCGTTCGACAAGTATATGTGATTATTGTTAATAAGGGGAACACAGGGTGACATCAGGGACCTAGCGACTACTACCGACAACAGCTGTGAGCTTCGGATCAATGTTTTTAGCTCAGAGCTCAATTATGGAGCGACGTTGCAGCTCGCCGACGTGGCTGAACGTTTCTTCGTATGTTCACAATGCCACAATTGAATTTCAAATCACTCAAAATATGCCTATGTACTTTTAAGAATGCAAAATCAGTGAATATAATTTCGAAGCAGGTGCCTTAGATTATATTACAGATGAGCGAAGTGATGATAATGGTTAGATTATAAGACGTGGGTAAGTATGTTATTTTCATGAAAGTGAGTTTTTGTTCGTTTGCATAGAAAGTTTTGGTGGCCCTGAAAAGGGCCGATTTGTTGCCGATAAAGGCGAAGGGTCGTCGACTTAACCTCCAAAACCGTAGAGAGTACGGCCTTGACGTTTCAGAGCGTATACGACGTCCATAGCTGTCACGGTCTTCCTCTTGGCGTGCTCGGTGTAGGTGACTGCGTCACGGATAACGTTTTCTAGAAAAACCTTCAGGACTCCACGGGTCTCTTCGTAGATCAGACCAGAGATACGCTTCACTCCACCACGACGAGCCAGACGACGGATGGCAGGCTTGGTTATTCCCTGAATGTTATCACGCAACACCTTCCTGTGCCGCTTCGCTCCTCCCTTTCCCAATCCCTTTCCTCCCTTACCGCGACCAGTCATGGCGATACGAGATAATACTTTGATGAAATGACTTCGAAACAAACTCTTTGCTCTGTGACAAAGACGAGATTGAGTCGAAACTCGACGCGCGCCCTTTTATAACCAGCAGGCTCTCAATCCCCACTCCGTTGCCGTCCGCCAATCATCGCGCCACACCGCAGGGCAACAAGCTTTTAAATAGAGGGTCGGGGGCCGTTCGACCGCACAACTGTCTCAGACGCTCCGTTCAGTGGATAGAAAATTTTAACATTGACTAAGTCCGCAAGATGGCTCGTACCAAGCAAACCGCTCGCAAGTCGACTGGAGGAAAGGCGCCGAGGAAGCAACTCGCGACCAAGGCAGCCAGGAAGAGTGCTCCTGCCACCGGAGGAGTGAAGAAGCCTCATCGTTATCGTCCCGGTACCGTAGCTCTTCGTGAAATTCGTCGTTACCAGAAGAGCACCGAACTCCTCATCCGCAAGCTTCCTTTCCAACGACTCGTTCGTGAAATCGCTCAGGACTTTAAGACCGACCTGAGGTTCCAGAGCTCTGCAGTTATGGCTCTACAAGAAGCGAGCGAAGCCTATCTTGTAGGACTTTTCGAAGATACCAACCTGTGCGCCATTCACGCTAAGCGTGTCACCATTATGCCGAAAGACATCCAACTCGCTAGACGCATCAGAGGAGAACGCGCCTAATCCACGACATCGAATAACAACAAACGGCCCTTTTCAGGGCCACCAATAATCCTCACATGCAAAGAAACTATCATCACTACAGTTCGATGTTGTCCAATGTTATTTAACCAAAGCAGAAATCATTGAAATCAGAAAAATAGTTAGAAATGCTGTCATTTAGTGTTAATTAGTGCAGTTTAATTTTCATAATACGAGATTACATAGTTCGTCGAATTCTCAATCCTTAATCCCATAGGCTTCCTTGTTTTGAATAATTTTTTCACAAATATCTTTGTGCTTAGGCCAATCCTTGACTTGACATTCTCTGAAAGAAAAAAATGTGTTGATTCTACAGACTTGAATATCGTTGTGTAACGGACAATTGACTGTCGCATTCAAATTTATACATACCTTCCGCAGTACCAAGCCTCTTTGCACTTGGAACAGCGCTTCGAAGCGAGATCTTGGCACGCAAAACATTTTTTCGGATCAACTGATTCGAGTTTATCCAAATCATAAGCTTCGCTCAGGACTTGGGCCATAGTTTTGATGTGTTGTATATCGTTGTTGAACAATGACTTTGACTGATGCTTTGCCAGCTTTTTCCACTTTCTGTGATACTTGGCCAGAATAGACGATCTTATCTGAGGCGGGAAGAAGAATAATAATACAACGACGCCGAGTAAACATTGAGAAATTTTCGCTAATTACCTCCGGTAACATTTCGACGGTTACAGGCTTTTGAACGTTCGGAGGTTGCGACATTACGCTCAATTGACACAACCATCTTTTCAATTCTATCAACGGGGATATTTGGTCTAGTACAGATTCGTGCAGGTATTTTTGCAGCTGAGAAATAAATCGTTATTCTAAGATCCACAGAATTTAAATGTAATTGAATTCAATGATTACCTTCACTAATTCAGACATTCTGAACTCTGTTATCTCGTAGTAAGGTGCACATTTTGGATTGAGAAGAATTTCCCTCAACCCGATCCAGACTTGTCCCTCCACCCTGCAAATTCTGTCTTGATCATTTTCTTTCATCGTTTCCCATTTTCCATCGTATACCATTTTATTTCCTGACGATAGAGTTCAACGGTTATCGGAGATTGTTTATTTTGATTTTCAGTATGTACCTCTAACATTTACCCTCTTCGTTCAGTTTCCGCCAGGGCTGTTTCTCTATCAATTCAGTCAATAAATAGGGAACATCGTGGGTCGATAACATTCGAGATATTGCACAGAGAGGCAGAGTGTCAGAAAATTCAGCCAAGTATCGCAATATAGACACGCACTTCATGCTAACGTCGAATTCTATATCCTTTTTCTTTTTCAGTAACTCTTCCAAGCACGAGCTGATTCAAACAGAATTAGAATTGAATGAAGGAAAATCCTCATACCAAAGTTCTTCAAGGTGAAATGAAAGTCACGTGACCTCGACATGTCGAGGTAAATCATAATTTACACTTGGAATTTTCAAACGCTATTTTCTCAGCCAAAATAGATTCGATTGATGTGAAATTGATATCAGTGACGTATAAAAACCCAATGAAGGGCCTGCCAATCGTGGATTTTCGAAAATCGAAAGACATAATCAGAATTTTGTGTAACAATATTGTTCTGTAACCCAAGGAGGTGCTGCCCCTCGTGGAGAGAGGCAGCACTTCCTTGGATTACAGAACAATATTGTTAAAAAACTGTTATTACGTCTCGATTTTCGAAAATCCACGATTGGCAGGCCCTTCATTGAGTTTTTCTACGTCACTGATATCAATTTCACATCAAACGAATCTGTTTTGGCTGAGAAAAAAGCGTTTGAAAATTCCAAGTGTAAATCATATCGAGGTCACGTGACTTTCATTTCCCCTTAAGACGATATTAAACGTACTTTACGTCCTTGCATTCGTAAATAGCGTCCTCTTTACTTGTGTAAAGAAGATTGGTAACGTTAGTCACGGAGTAATCGATCAAATCTAAAACATAGTCATCAACAGCCTCTGCGCTGTCTGCGTGAAACAGAATATTCTCTAGCAACGAGGCAGCTACTCCTTCGTGATAAAATACACTGTGCAACATGAATGTGTTGGTCGGTTCATCGTTTATTTCGATCAGCAGTGGAAACACTTTTTCTTTCCAAATGTTGATCTGGATAACTTCGTGAATCAGTACAGGCAGCTGGGACAAAAACAGAATTTAATAACTATTATCTCCAATCTCTATTAGATAGTGAATTAGTAGCAGCTACGAATGTAAATTCCGCTTCTATCGATCAAACTTTTGTTCTAGCTTTAGACTGACTGGATGAGCGACTATTAATTGAACGCAAACCTTTTTTAACGAGATAAACCATTCCTTGACAGCCTCTTCCCTCAGTGTGCTAATTTCTAAAACACTTTGCTGGTTCAGAAGGAGTAACTTTTTGTGAAATTCGAGCCATCTGCAATTTTTCAAATAATTTTTCTATGATCTGTGCGAGTTATATGTATAATGTGAGGTATTTACTGCTTTGTGCCAATATCCTCGATACTCGACGGCTGAAGATTCTGTACGTATATTTCTATTTCCCACGGAGTTATAATATAATCTGCCATTATTTTATCACACAGAATCTAATACTGCGATCTCGTGTCTTTAAACTGGGTAAAACAATAACCTGGCAACAGCCATTTGTAAATAACAGTATTCCGCGCTCGTCCGATTGGCTGAAGCTCATCGTGGCCATCTTTATGTCTGATTTAAACTGTTTTATAGATAAATAAAAATAGGATGATCGGTTGGTTGTTGGGATTTAGTTATTCAATAAAACTGACAACAATTTCCTAATATATAAATGTATTTTGTACGAATACGTAGATTTTAAAAACATTCGCAAAATTATTTTACCAGAAAATCATTTATTGCAAGAACAAAAAAATATATTTCTACTGCGTATTTAGGATTTTGTTTGTTTGACAGCCATTGAACAAGAACAGAAACGCAAGGCTGGAATACAAGTAACTAATACAATAACTTAGCACGCATCTTATAACTAAACGACTGAACCTAATCGCGACCATTTACGTTGTTTTGAAATGATCGTCGGTCAACGTAGTGTAAATATGTCCCTCTCCAGCCAAAAACTCCAGGATATCATCGATACGAGATGCAATATTGGGCAGATTGTTCTTGATCTGGTCCCTTTCGATCCCGCTCGGGGTGTCATTCTGGGCCTTAATGACCGTGAACACCTGTTTTTGTTCGTTAGTCATTCCCCCAACGCTCGACCCCATCATGGAAGAGTCCATCATCGAGTTCTGCAATCCCATCGAGGATTGTCCAAAGTCCTTAGCCCCGCTGACGTCGGTGCTCCCGGCACCCGCCATCCGCTCTCCCTTCAATCCGACGAACATAGTCTCCAGCAGGTGCATGGTGAGTTCGCTGAGGTCTGTGATCGGGTATATCTTCATTATCAGAATATGCTTCTTCTGGTGCTGTTCGCGAACCGATCCGTACACCCTGACGTAACTGTCGACGACGATCTCACTAGCCTGGGGAGCCTTGTCGGCCTCGATCCAGTGGAAGGCGGTCATCGTTCCGGTCTCGTCCTCGATGTCGTAGGTTATCTTTGTCGTCGAGGGATCGATGCGACGCACGATTCCCACAACGGCAACGATCTGCACGTCCGTACCCCATATCTGAAGCTCCTCTGGCCCGTCTATCAGATGCTTCATCATCACCGGGACGATGTTCTGCGCGCGTTTTGGACCACGCTTCGCATTTCCTGCCGGCGACGACACCTCGGAGGAGTTGAAGTAGCCTCCTCCGTCGTTTGAGAACGCAGATTCACCCCACATGACTACTTGGGCACTATAAACACGATTTTGAACTGTTTTGAGGTTAGGATCGACCCTCTCGTTTGGCGGGATGTCGCAGCAAGACACACAGAAACAAAACACGATCGGAGAAGCGGAAAGCGCGGGAAGCTTGTAGATGGCGTTCGTTTTGAGCAGCCAACCCTAGGGTGTAAAGTGACTAGACTAGTAGGCCTAGGGAATTTCGATCCTGTCTTTAGAATAGAAAGAAAATAAAAACAAACCACACGCTGCGCAAGACAGCTGTTCGTGCATTGATTGTCCCTGTCTATTTGTTGTTGCAGTGGAGATAGAAAGCGAGAAGAGTCCGAGACTGTAAACATTAGTGGTGTCTGAATAACTGAATATCTTTTACGGTCAATTTTTATCGCACAGCATGGAAGACTCTCAGGAGAAAAAGAAGACTCGAAAGACGAGGCAATCGAGCAAAGATAAAGATACCGAGAGTAAAAAAACAGCTTTAGAAATGGACGGTGTAAATATCGGAGACCACATAACCTACGACGTTCTAAGAATGATATTAGAGTACTCCAATATCCGCGATCTGACAACGGCGGCTTTGGTTTGCAGGTAATCTTCACAATTCAATCCGGATCAATTTTAGCTCCGCTTCTCATCCCATCTATGCTTTTCAGGTCCTGGAACGAAGCGGCGAGCAAAGAAATACAGACCAGACTTAGGCCGCAGCACATACTCCACAATTATGCGACTCAAAAAAAGGAGCAGAAACCTCACGAGCTCTTTGCAGATGAATTACACATCAAACCGAGCATCGGTTTGCTCTTTTTTGGCAACGAACACGCCATAAACGACCCTCCATCTGGTATTGACAATGAGTTTGCTTGAGAATCAAAGAATAACAAAAGAAACTCCAGTCTCAAGAGCCTGTTGATCCTTTTTGCAGGGCTTTTAGCGAGCTACTTTTCTAACTATTAGTCAATTCTTTCGATCGAAGTCACTTTTATGGTCACAATTTAATTTGGCACTGCCAAAATATCTTTTTCTTCTCAAATCTGTTCTGCCTCATGCAAATTCAAATTATTCTTGTGTTCTACTCCAATTAGAATTACAACCCATTGCAACGACTGAGTAATAATTGATTTAAAAAAAACTCACTTTTCTCACTTATTTTGGGCCCCTCTATAGCTACAAGCCATGTTTTTGTATATTTTTTCTGATCTGATGATATTGGATTTGAAGATTGCATCTGCCACCACATACACTGTCTGAAGGATTGTATAACGGTGCACAACTACTCTCTGGTACACGACAATACGGAATGGGAAGGGGACATAGTGACCGGATTATTCCTTCCCGAGATACCGGGAGTCAAAATGAAGTGTTTTAGCATCAGCGCGGACGACGTCGAGCAATTCAGACGGACCACGCGACAGAGAAATCTGGACAAATTGGCAAAAGAATTTTGTAAAATATCCCCAACGGAAGACAACATCAAGGCAGTGATGTTATTCGCCTCGTCCGAACACGTGGATGGCGTAGAATACTCAAATGACGCAAAACAGATATTGAAGACTTTTTTATCACGCAGGTAGAGAATACCGCGAGGGGCTATTCACTTCGATTTTAGGTGTACAGGTGACTTCCGACTTCCAAAGACAAGACTTCAGAGACTTCCAAAGACTTCCCAAGTGAATAGCCCCTCGGAATACCGTCTAAATAACTTCTCGACTATATCCTCACTCGTCGAATTTTTATCCTCCAGGACCGACGGCAAAGGGAGTCCAGTTTCCATGTGGGGCGGGGTCACCAGCAACCTGATACACTGCAGCTTCCGACCAACCGGAACGACGTGCGAGTACAGCACCGCTCTTGCCGGTATTAGTATTTGTGGTCCTGGAATTTCCACGTGGTCCATAGTGCTGGACAGTCGGATAAAGACGAAGGCACAGGTGGAGAAGGAGCTGACCTCGTTCAGGGATTCTATAAAGTTGCAAAAATACAGCGTAGGATTGATGTTCGCCTGTTGCGGGAGGGGGGAAGAGTGGTATTCGGACAAAAACGTAGAGCCTAAGATATTCAAGAAGCTATTTCCGAACGTTCCACTCGTCGGGTCTTACGGAGGCGGGGAATTCGGGGTGACGACTGTTCCGCAAGGTGTGTGCGATGGATTAATTTTGATAATGAATTTATGCTGTTTGATAACGACCGATTTGTTGTTTCAGAATCTTCTAAAATCGACGGAGGAATAATCTACGAATATTCGACGATATTTTTGATCCTGTCTTACGGATCTTTGAGAAATATGAACAAATAATATGGGACGCGGAATAAAAGAGGATGTCTTTGATTCGTCATCATTTTTTTTTTGTACTTTATTAAAAATCACTAATAAATATGACAGAAATAATAATAAGTGTTTTCAATGAGTTGCTTTTTTTTTTTATTAATGACCCTTAAGAATATCTATATCCCAACGATGAAAGACGAGGAATTATTTGTTAATGGATAATAAGAAAGTGATAATAAAAAAGGTGCTACAATCATACATGTAATAAAGACAAAGAAGAAAAATTCCATAATCTCACTTATAGCTAATTTTTATATCTAAAACACGCACGAAATCCCTCATTCAATCATATTCCAAAGGCACGACTCGCTTTGTCAGCAAAACTTATTCCATTAGCCTACTAAATCTTAATTTCTATATTCTTAACAATAGCTACAAACAAACAACTGGACTCGATGACCGATTTTATTCGCATCTACATAATCAGCTAACGAAAGTTAAAAATAAGATATTAAAATTATACGAACTCCCAGATCTTTGCCAGTTTTATCCATGCTATGATAAGAAAAATACAAAACTTTCCAGTCTATAGAAATAATATGAAAAATTGCTTAAATTCTAATCAAATACAAAAACGAGGAAGCAGTCATCATCAATGCCCGATTACTCTGTCCAAATGCTGCTTCAGAGTGACTAGCTGCCTCTTTGTTTCCGCGTCGAATTGAGGCAAGCGAGAGAGTCTCAGACCGTCGTTGGGCAGGAGAGACAAAACGTTGCCGTTCTGAAGAGGCACATTCACGTTTGCCACGTTTTCATTCACCACGGAAGTGACTAGCAACGGGCTTCCCTGCATACTCAACGCCATCTCACCCTGACGCGGGCGTCTCATTATGCTCAAAGGGGTGTTCGGCTTGACCTTGGGCGTAACTAGCGCATATTCGTTTGGATATTGCTTGGACAGTTGCGCCGGGGTCTTGTACCTGTTCCTGACGGTCGATAAGGGAGCGGCGAGGAAACGTTCGGTCTTCTTGGCCACTTTATGCGGCACAATTTCGCTGAATTTAGTGTTCCTGCTCGCGGACGAGCTCCTGGTCCTCACATTACGGACTTTTGACGTCGTCGCGACTGTAGAGTTGCTCGTGGTGCCTCCCTCGGTGATGTAGCCGTCGTCCGAGGTCGCGGTTGTGCGTTTTGAGATTCTCTTCGCTTTTACCGTCTTCGGGGCCGGCGATATGGTCTCGTCGTTTACGGACGAGCTAACTTCGCACCGGTTATCATCGTCTTTGCCAACGTGCATGATCTCTTTGAGCGTGAGCTTCATGACCCTTTGAGGGAACCGGGAGAGAGCCATTTGGTACAGGGTCTCGACCTTCTGAACGCGGGACTCGTATTCTACCTGGATTTTGTGCAACCGGCTTTTCACGTGCCGCTCGAAATCCTTGAGCAACAAACCCGCGCCGTCGGATGATTCGTCGATCGACTTTCCCTTGCGGACCTGCTTCGTTCGCGGCATTTTATTTTATTTTATTTCACCGCGAGTCCCTTTGTTGTCACTAATTTTTCTATCACCAACGGACGCAACAGTTTTTTCGGCTCGTTCCGATTCAGGGAAGCCTGATTTCACTGAATCTCCGAAGATCGGTGTCCCACTTTGACTGTCTTATGGGTTTTTATACACCGGTTTATGACAGAGTCTCGATGTTAGATTCGATATCGTGTGACTCGAAGGAAGCAACGACATTCCGTAACGTACATTTTATTTTCAAATTTTATCAGCTCGACAGTCACGGGTGGAACGGTTTGATGTAGACGGGTGACTTGATACCGTCTAACTTCTTTCAGGCCATGGAACCAAGGAGGATTAGATAGAGGGAACGCTGAGCGTATACCGAAACAACAGCGCCATCTGTCAGGTGGGTCCGAAAGCTTAGTTGCTTCTGCGCATGCGTCAATTCAGGCTGTTGAACGGCACCCCACTACCGATGGCTGACGCTCCCGGGGACCGACGCCGACGCCATTACCAGTTATACTCGTGAACAGTACAGTAACCGACTGAAAGTGTGTGATAACTTTTAAAACCTGAAAATGGTTTTAAGGTGTGGTGTAAAATGCTGTGGGAGGAATTCGACAGACGATTCGCAGCACTCTTTTTTCAGACTGCCAAAAGATATTGAAACGTGAGTACATATAAATTTAACTTGATATGCGCATACTGTGTTTGTTGCAGACCTAACCTCAAACTCGGTCGTAATTTAAAGATTACCATCAGGGCGTTTATAGTAGGAATTCATTATCCAATGTTTCTAATGTAATGTCTAATATGTCTTCTCTATTTTCCAATGTGTGTAACGATGCTATTTTCGAAATTAGGATTGTTTACCCTGATTACAATTGAAAACACATATAAGTTATACATACATATATGTAACTGTTTACAGGCGCCAGAAATGGCTACAATTTACTGGAAAGAGAGAAGGTGAGAACGTCCGTATTTGTGGGGATCATTTCGACCCGAAGTCAATAAGGAAAAAGTATCCGAGGCCGCTGTTAGTGCGGAATGCTGTGCCGACGATATGTGGGGTCTTCCATGGAACTTCGCAACGGAAATCGCAACCCCAGAAATTGATCGAAGGTACAAAATGTTCTCACAATCAACTGTAACTGAAGTAGTGGTCATTAATAGTAATATTAACACAAATTTGCAAATCACAGACAATCATCGACAAAGCACTGAACAGCAGGAAAGACGTTCGCCACCACGAACACAAATTATAAACATCAATGCCAACAACGTATCTCAGATCATAATATCAGGTGAGAACAGAAGAGTAATTGTAAATATCATGAACGCGCCAAAAAATGATAAGGGTACTCATGGAAATGTATAGAAATCAAATTGTCTAAGGCTTCTAATTGCGAAGCAGATGAAAATCAGATTTTTGCCAAACTTAGTAAAATTACTTTGACGTCGCCTCCAAAACCGATAGAAAACTCACATATCCAAATACCTAACGTAGACGATGTAGATGGAGATCTAAAATCTGAAGTCGAAACATTCACAGAGGATAATGCAATTTATTACATCGCAGGGTATCTCTGCAAAAAGTATCTCTCACATCACGCATGTGAAAAGTGTGAGCAGATTCTGATCAATAGACAGGACGACAGTTTTGAAGATTACAAACTTTTCACAATAATGAAGCAATATGCCGTTGAAAATGGCTTATTACATGCCCGAGAGCAAGTTTTCAAAACACTTAAAGAATGGGAAAAACAATTTTCAGTAGTAATTGAGTCAATTCTACATATTCGAAATATAACTAAAGCCTTGGCAGCTATAATTCAACAGATGTGTCCGATAATTGAACTTTGCACCCCAGAAGCAACAGCATCTTTCTTGGGAACATTTCTTAGGATACGATGCCATTGGCAAAGTAGGTTTGTTAGGAGAAAGATAAATAGCCGTAAGCACCATACCAGAAACTCACGCCTAAAAAGGTACCCTGGTCCACCCTCGGTGAAAATATAATTATCATTAGGACTAGTATTACATAGAGTTATGAGTTGAATATAAGTTGTATGTATATATATTTTGTTATTATAGTAAGACTTGAATCAATGTAAATATATTCTTTAATTATTAGCATTAGTATTACCTAAAATTGTGAGTTAGATATAAGTTTTATGTATATATATTCTGTTATAGTAAGACTTGAATTAATGTAAATATATTTTTAATTATCAGCATTAGTATTACCTAAAATTGTGAGTTAGATATAAGTTTTATCTATAAATATATTTTGTTAAATTACGACTCTGATCAATGTGATGATATTTTTTATTTTTAGTATTAGTATTACCTATTATTATTAGTATTACCTAGTATTATTTTTAGTATTAGTATATTACCTAAAATCGTGAGTTAGATATAAGTTGTATATATATAAATATATTTTGTTAAATCAGGACTCTAATCAATGTGAAGATATTTTTTATTGTTAGCATTAGTATTACCGAGATTTATGACGTAAATCTAAGTTGCATGTACAAATATATTTCGCCAAACTATTGCCTAAATTGATGTCAACATATTCTTAATGCCACTTATCTCGTCAATTGATGTTCAATGACGAATATTTGTTACCTGAATCGTATGTGTGGGAGTTCAACAGAAGTTATTTCTGTCCTCAATAAAACCAAATTATTTTGTGATAAAATAGGCTTCTACATCATTTTCCGTTACCCTTCTGTTTCCTCAATGGCTTTTCAAGACTAGTTCGCACAGCTCAGAACCGTTTTTCTCTGAACCGTACGTTTGAATCTGGCGGTGCACTAGCAAAAAAGAAGGGTGGGGGTACTATAGTTCCGGACCGACCTGCTTGAGGCGCTGAACGCTGTGTACGCTAAAATACATTGCGGCCTTATGGCAGCGTTCCCTCTATCTAATCCTCCTTGCATGGAACAAGTGAGAGAAAACTGGGTAGATTTACAAAAAAGGCGGCAGATTTGAATTATCTAATGAAATACTCTTTTATTTGGCGTATGCGTTATACGTATATCACATTTATATCACCTTATCCTCATATTAGTAACACATATGTATATCACATGTATATAAATAATATAAACTTGTTTCAAATTCGAAATAATATCGTGAAAATATCAATTTTTTTTTTGTGCATTCATCTTTCGTGACGAAATTGAGGGGAGAAAATCGACAGACAATCATAGAAAACACTAGGAAAAACTGCAACCTAGTAAATTTTAGAGGGCTAATTAGATGAAGCGTTAGAAAATGCAAAAAAAGCGGCAGGCAAAGGTGAAAACTAGTATATTCTAGAGGACTAATTAGAAAAAGCGTTAGATATTGCAAAAAATGCAGCAGGCGAAGGTGAAAACTAGTAGATTTTAAAGGGCTAATTAGATGAAGCGTAAGAAATTGCAAAAAATGCAGCAGTCAAAGGTGAAAACTAGTGGATTTGTGGGGCCTTATTAGGAAAAGCGTTAGAAATTGCAAAAAAAGCAGCAGGCAAAGGTGAAAACTAGTAGATTTTAGAGGGCTAATTAGATGAAGCGTTAGAAATTTCATAAGATGCAGCAGGCAAAGCTGAAAACTAGTAGATTTTAGAGATCTAATTAGAAAAAGCGTTAGCAATTGCAAAAAAAAAGCAGTGGACCTAGCCAGCCCTAATAGTTAGACGAACGTTCGCTTTGTTCATAGGCCACTGTATCAGTGGCATACAAGGATACTTAACTATAGAAGGATGCCCAGATCCCATAAGCACAA
>JAFFZH010004907.1:0-40931 GCA_018420115.1 Euura saliciscinereae
ATCTTTGCGTTTTACGAGTTTTTACAGCTATTTGAAAAAATCATGAAAAATGAAAAACAGAAATAGCGCCTACCTACCACCTTCTGTTTTTAACTACCAATATTTTTATCGAATTTTTTTTAATGGTCGTTCTTTCAATTTATCTTTGCGTTTTACGAGTTTTTACAGCTATTTGAAAAAATCATGACTAATAAAAAGAATAAAAATGGCGCTTTTGCGACCTTCTGTGTTTAACTACCAATATTTTTTATCGAATTTTTTTAAATGGTCGTTCTTTCAATTTATCTTTGCGTTTTACGAGTTTTTACAGCTATTTGAAAAAATCATGAAGAATGAAAAAAAAAGCGCTAACGACCTTCTGTTTTCACCTTGGTTTTTTTTTCTATCAATTTTCGAAACGTTGTCGATTTCGATTTTTCTTTGCGTTTCACGAGTTTTTATAACTACTTGGAAAAATCATGAAAAATACAACAACAAAAAAATGGCGCTTACGACTTTCTGCTTTTATCTTAGTATTTTTTGTCATAAATTTTTGAAACGGTCGTTTTTCCGATTTATCTTTGCGTTTTACAAGTTTTTACAGCTATTTGAAAAAATCATGAAAAATGAAAAAAAAATGGTGCTTACGACCTTCTGCTTTTATCTTAGTATTTTTTTTTGAGTTGTTAGAAAAAAAATAATTGAGGGTTGAGAAAATTACAGCAGGAGTTTCAGCGTTTGTTTTTTTAAAGAAATGTAATTCGAAATTATGTGAAAAAAAATCAAAATGAATGAAAAATCATAAAAAAACATTTTCAATGCCTAAGATTCTTGCCCCACGGGTAAAACCTGTAGATATATAGATAAGAAACAACAAAAATAATAGTGATATTTGATTCCCTCAACGGAACTAGAAATAAAAAAAAGAAAGAAAAGCCTAATAATAGGAATATTTCATTTAATACTCAACTATATTGTCAGTCTGTCAGTCCGTTACAACTTATAATGGAAGGAATAATAAATTTTCACAGGCTCAATCCTCAGGATTTCCCATTTCACCTCTTGTGGTGACATGGTGTCACTCGGAACACGTTATTTGCCTGACGGTGAATTGCCCTCGAGATCGCTCTGCTGTGCCAGGCTGCACAACGCAGTTCTTGATTATTGACGTAATGTTCCGTCCGTTGAATTGAAGTGTTGTCCAGTAGTGAATTGTGTCTCCTGGCCACAGGTCAGCAGCGAAGTTCTGGTAAATCCATATACCGTTTACTCGTTCGTGTATCCATAAGTGGATATCCCCGGTTTCGTTAACTGGATCAGAGACACTTCGTTAGTTCAAAATTTCGACGGAAAGTGACGAGTGCAATGGCCAGTTAAATCATTTGTATGTCTTACCTATAATCGGCTTGTTTTTGTTCACATGAACCCCGAAACCCTGAATCCCAGCATGCGAGCCGAATGATATTTGGTATCCACCATAAGGAAGCATTGTGATATCAGATGTTGGCCAGAAACCCTCAACATCTACGAAAATATTCGCAGCGGATACCGCAGCAAGGAAAATAACTATTTTCATCGTTCAAGTATGTCAAGTATATATCAAGTAGACTGATGACGAAAATACAGAGTTGAGAGGCAACTAGTTTGCGTTGATTCAGTAGAGTGATGAAGGCACCATAAAATGGAGCAGCTTTTATACAAAAAGTGTGTAGATGCGTGGGGGAGGTTGGAATCCACGAGAACCGGACGTCGACACGTATTGGTCAGCGATACCGTTCGTAGAGCCAATAGGATGTGCGGTTGTTCGAAATCTATCATGGTCAATGATAACTGCTCGTAGACCAAGTAGGAGGTTCGAAATTGCACGAGAAACAGCCTAAACAATTACCATTTTGTGCAGTTTTCAAGAATACGTCTTCATTGTTGCATGAAACAAAGAAGTTTTCCGAAATATATCTTCGGAATTCCATTTAGAATTGCACTCTTGGTTCCTTTTCCGCGCTCGCGACGCGTAGGCTTTGCTATCAGTGAAAACCCGGTAAGGTCGGTAAGAAGAGTAAAAAATGAGTGTAGCATGCTCTTAATTCTATTTGAATGATCACATTTTGAAGACGTATAATTATGAACGAGCGTCGTCGGAATACATTTTCTTATAACACTCACATGAAAAGGGGAATCGTCTAGTAGTTTAGCGGGACGAAAGATGCCGAATAAATTTATTTTCACATCGTTGATCAATGATCTAAATAATTACAGGCGTTACCATCTCGGAGCCGGAATTATCTCTTCGAGGCAGGAATTTTACACTTTTGAGCGGGCTACACCATTTCTGGACAGAGATTTCCTCATTTGGGAGTGCAAAAATGGTATATCACTCGTACGGAAGAAGGAAATTTCTGCCCGGGGCTGGCATAGCGTACTGAAATGACCGTCTTTCTGGCGCGCTATATCATTGTGGGCGAATATTTCCCTATCTTTGGCGCATTATACCAAATCTGGTCTGAGATTACCTTTCTCTGGGAGCGAAAAACTCCAACCGGGTTCATGGTTCCAAAGGCTTCAACTTTCAAGGGTCATGGTTTTTTAGATTGAAAATAGTACATTGTGTATCAAGGGCGCAAAGAACTATTTTTCGAGTGTGAAATTTGCAGATCGAGCCGAAGGCGAGTACGCCGCAATCACACTCGCCAAAATAGCCTTGTGCCCGTGATGCACACGATTTTTTTCTCAACACCTGGTCTGTAAAAATGCCTCTTTGCACACCGAATGCCATGAGCGGGCGCAGAGTGCCGTTTAGCGGGCTTCTAGCGGGCGCAAAGGACTTTTCCGCCCGAGGGCCGAAAAGATCTGTTTTGCGCCCGCTCAAGAGGTATGAAAAGTGGCATTTTGCGACCGGGTGTGAGAAAAAAAATATGGCGTGTGACTAGGGACGATTGTTGATTCGCCACTCGTGTGATTGCTGACAAGCTTCGTACTCGTCTCGATCCCAAAGTTTCGTCCATCGTTACACAATATACAATTCATCGAATTTCGACGACGTAAATATCCCAAAGGCACATGATTTTTCCAGCCGCACATTTGGTGGCCAATAGTAAGTATATTTTTTATTCGTAAATGATAATCGGGGAAGATTGCATCGTGTATTTATTCAGCGGTGGGCCAGAGTAGCTTGTTGTTTCCATATGAGAATATGCAGACAGGGCCGGCGATCCCCCTATGCCATAGGGTCTATATGGTTTGGGTGGAGTACTCCGTATCTCAGAATTAAGCAGGTATGGAATTCCATACCTCCGAATTTTGGCTCACTTAACACCTTCCATAAAAAGAAAATATACAAGTGGACGTGGCAACCAATCGCCACGAGAATACATTATGCTATTACTTCGATCCATATCCTGTTGGTTATCAGTTTCTCCAAGTCTTGTTTCTTCAATTTTGTTTCACAATAATCATGAGAAACCAATCGAATGAGCGAGCGTAGCGAGCGAACGAGCACAGTGTCATTTACTGGAATTTAATTTTCATTTGTTGTGCTTGGCAGTTGTACGTGATATCAATTCTTTTTGTAGGGAACGTTTTTGAAGGTCAAATTTTTGTTGCTAGGTATTTTTGAAGAGAATTATTTTTGTTGAAGACAATTTTTTCTTCATAGATTTTTTGTAGGTAGACCACATCAATTAATGTACTTGGCTAAAGGTTTTTGCACCAGAGGTGCTTTTTCGGGGTCTGTGATACCAATCGAAAACAGCATTTATTTTTCAGCCTCACTTATTCTGCCTCTTCATCAGAGTACATAAAATTCTTATCTGAACGTAGTTAAAAATGATAAATGATATTTAAATTTTGCCGCTCGCTGGAATTCTACGCTTCTCGGCTGTCCGCAGCGCCCTCTATAACGTGGGATTTTTGGACTACTTTTTGACGCCTAAATATGGGGAGATATGTCTCCATCTACTCCATGGTTTGAATACTTTGATAGCGCGAGTCCTGCAGAAGACGGACGAATTTTGTGTACCGATTATTTGACAAGTAGATTGTAGAATAACCTAAAATTTGGTCAAGTCTTATCAACCGTCTGGGAGAAGTAGATGAATAATTTAGCGGTGATGTTTAACTTTAGGCAATAATCATCACCCTCGTTCACACAATCTCATTCAAATTCACGGATTAAATACTTCTGCTCCGTTTGTGTATTCGTAGCCTACCCTACCCTAACCTACAAATTTTCTGAAAGATAAACGAAAAGAATTTTTAACGCAACTATTCTCATGGCATTTCCGTTGAACGATCAAATTTATACAAAATCTTTCACGCCCAGGGAGTATCAAGTAAGTCTATAATACACTTCTTATTCTGTAATTCGTAAACAAAACTAAGGGCAACAATGTGAATGTAGCTCCATTTAAAAAAAAATATATATTCTTAATAAGTCTTCCAATCATATTCTTCTCTGTATCTAGGTGGAACTTCTCTATGCGGCGTTAGAAAGGAATATAATAGTCTGTTTGGGAAAAAATTCTGAGCAAATATTCATCGTTATTAAACTTATTCAGGAGCTCGCGTACAGCAACAGACGGTAATGCCTTATTTCTGTACTGAAAAAATATTTCCTCTTCTCATTCAAGAAAAATTAAGTTTTTGCTGATTTACGATTCCTGTCAACTTTATGTCTGTGAAATCGATTCCGCTCTGCGCCATTCTATTCTTCACCCAAGAACCAAGGGATTCATGCACTTAGGACACTCATTATTCCTCTAAGCAATACGTGGCATTGATATATTCACCAGCGTCATCATACTTGTCTTCTATAATTGTTAATTTTATCACTTTTCAATATATTTTTGAGTCAAAGAACGTCCAAAGCTTGGATTTCAGACTGAACCGAAACTTTTGAAGCCTGATATATCTCCATTCAGCACATTTATTGATTAAGCTCAAATAAGGAGGGAAAATTGATCAGGAATATGTTTTTCAGGTCTCCGTCGGAAGGTGGACAGCGTTCTATCTACATTTTGAGAGATTCGGAACGATGTTTGACCAAGGCTGTCTACATACAACAATTAACAGACTTACAGGTTCTAGTCTGCGACTCGGAGACACTGACTGAGTTCGATAAAAGATTTGCCGAGAGTCAGGTGATAGTGGCAACGTCCGACATCTGTGCAGATTTGTTGCTCCAGAATAAAATAAAGCCAAATCATATTAATTTGGTGATCATAGATCAATGTCACAAAGCAATTAACGACGAAAAGTTGAAGTTTGTCTTGAAGAAACTCAACGTTTCCAATGGACCACGAATCATTGGGTTTGCTGCTCCTGTTTTCAATCTTACTCGCCAGCCGGGTAGATTGGAAGCGGAAGTTAAACGTGTTGAAAAAACGTTTCACTGCACAATCGAGACCGCTAGTGATATCTTATCAGTATTAAGGTTCGCGTCTTCCTCCGCTTTGCCTGGATTATACAAAATTATTATGCAAATTAAAATTGAAACAATGTTTTTTCAGGTATAGTCCAAGGCCCAAAGAGTACATCGTAGAGTTTAAAAGCGGGGAAGATGAAAAGTTGCATGAAACGTTGGAAAACTGTGCTATGCATACGATGAATTTTTTGAGGGATCATCGCTACGATCCAACCGAAATTTACAACGACGAGTTCCTAGAAGACATACAGAAAATACCTGACCCTAAACAGGAACCGTGCTCAATGATAGAAGACTTTTTGTACATACTCAGAACACTCGGGGCTTGGTGCGCGAATCACGCGGCACTGGCTCTCCTCATACAGGCAGAAAAGCTCAAAGTGAAAACACCCTATGAGCGACACTATCTATTGTTCAGTGTCGTCGTTTCATTGTTCGTTAAAATAAGGTTCGTGTAGTCCAAAAAGCCTGAAGACAACTGAACTGAACTTAATGCTTTATCAATTTCTATTTTCAGAGCGATATGCGAAAGTGAGTTTGAAAACTTGAGCGATAGAGACAAAGTCTATAAATTTTCCACTCCATGTGTTCATCGGTTGCTGCATATACTCAAATGTTACGCACCAGCCAATAAAAAGGAGTTAATCGTCGCAGACAGCAAATTAAGTAACGGCAACGGTACGTTGCGACGTTAGAACGACAAGTTCAAGACTCTTTATGATCTATTTCTGTTATCTAAGGTCCTTCAACATGCAAGAAGGAAGTTGACGGAAGCAAGGACTCCCAACACCCACCAAAGTGTATGGGAAACACGAGGAAGCTGCGAACCGGCTTCAAAAGGACTCCCAAGTCTCTGCGTTTTCCACGGAGTCAAATCGATCCGGATCTGCTCTGCGGCGTTATTTTTGTAGACAAAGGATTCACCGCGAAAATATTGTTCTACTTACTGAATGCAAGTTTGTGTAATTTTAGAACATTATTCACTACGTTTCAGAGAATATCGTAGTAAGCTTGGATACGGGATATTCCACGTGAAGCGGATCCGTCACCTCTCAGATATTTTCTTAATTTTGCATGTCGATTGTGTAGGGGGAGTTAGATTTTTGTGTCAAAGCCCGATTTTTATAATGCGAAATTCGATTTTTTATTTGCAATAACAAATTAGAGAACTTTTTTTTTCAAAAAATTCATAACTCCGCCAAAAATGAAGGTACATCCAATTTTCTTTTTTTCATTCACGCGGAGAGCTTCATAGAATTGAGAAAAAAATACGAAATTGAAAAAAAAAAATTGTTATCAATTGTTGATTTAATTGAATGTAACTTCATTTTTGGCGGAGTTCGAGGGGTGAATCACAAGCGAAAATGTGTACACCACATCTCCTTCATCTCAATATCTCCCAATATCTCCCACGATATCTCCTGATATAATTTTCAATATGAATCCAAAAATCGCCCAATATCTCCCGATATCTTCAAAAATTTCCCAATATCTCCCAATATCTCCTGAAATCTCCAAAAAAATTTCCCAATATTTTCAGATATCTCCCAATATCTCCCACGATATCTCCTGATACAATTTTCAATATATCTCAAAAAATCTCCAAATATCTCCCAATATCTCCCAACATTTCCTACTCTCTGTACACCACATCTCCCTTGTGATTCACCCCTCGGCGGAGTTATGAATTTTTGAAAAAAAGGGTTCTATAATTTGTTATTGCAAATAAAAAATCTTTGGCACAAAAATCGAACTCCCCCTACACAATCGACATGCAAAATTAAGAAAATATCTGAGAGGTGACTGATCCGCTTCACGTGGAATACCCCATACGATTCTTTGGAAACACCTTTAAAATACCGTCTAAATATCTTCGATATTAATTGACCTGATTTTCATCTCTTAGGACGTGTGCAAGCACGACAAGGAACTCCAGTTCCTGTCTCCGCTTTATACGATAGAAAAAAATCCTGAGGGAACGAGCTCTACCCATGACATAGAAGTTCAGCATAGGAAACAGGAGGAAGTTTTGAAAAGCTTCAGAATACACGAATGCAATTTATTGATCGCTACCTCGATTCTAGAAGAGGGTATGTGAAAGCGATCCTCGACGAAGCAGCGAACTAAGTACTAAATTTATCTATTCTTACAGGGATAGACATTCCAAAGTGCAATTTCGTAATGCGCTATGATTTTCCTAAAAACTATCAGTCCTACGTTCAGTGTAAGAGCAGAGCCCGTGCCCTCGACGCCCTTCACGTGCTATTTGTAAGCCAAAAAGTGTCCGAAGAATGCGTACAACAGCTGGCACGATATCATTATATTGAAAAGGTATAGTTTTATGACAAAACTGAAGTCATCAGCAGCTGAAAATATTCTCCAATTTACAGATTCTACTATTGAAATGCGCCAATAAGGAGCCTTCGGAGGAGGAAGAATTACATGCGGACAAATGTGGAGATTTGTTACCACAGTACAGGCCACTAAGCATCGACGGTGCACCTAGCGTATCGTTTAATTCTGCTATTTCTTTGATTAACAGGTGAAAAACGGCCCTCATATCCATTGAAACGTTAGAATATTCTTATTCTCGAAATATTTGAACAATTGTTCATGAACAACATTTACGATTACGTTTTAGATACTGCGCAAAGCTCCCCAGCGATACGTTCACTCGATTAACACCGGAATGGATGATCGAGCCAACGATCGTCGATAATCAGACGATGTACATTTGTTCTATAAGACTGCCGATAAACTCGCCAGTAAAGTATTCGCTTACTGTGAGTTCGAATTCGATTTTATACTTCAGGCGAGTCATCGATGCATTCCTGCGTAACGATTTGATTCAATAATTACAGTCGTATCCGATGCCGAACAGGGCGATGGCACGTCGTTTAGCCGCGTTGCAACTGTGCGTAGAGCTCCATAGAGCTAATGAAATTGACGATTATCTATTGCCGATTGGTAAAGAGAACTTCAAAGCCAAGCCAGAGGATGCTGAAGTACCTGCGTTACCTGATGAAACTAAGGCCGATTTTTCCGAGGCTAGACCAGGCACAACTAAGCGAAGACAATACTATTACAAAAAGGTATAATTCGAGCAGAGATTGTCCCCCAGGCTTGGTCTGACGATGCTTTTCATTTTAGACTGCCGAAGCGTTGACCGATTGTAGGCCCGTTACTATGACTCGGTCGTTTTTGTACCATATCAGCATGGTGCTAACTTGCCCTTTACCCGAGGAACAGAATACCAGAGGGCGGAGGATATATCCTCCCGAGGAATCTGCTATAGGTTTTGGGATCTTGACTCTCAAGGAAATACCGAAGGTGATGAACGATCTTTAGCCATGGTTTCATGCTCCGATGGTCGCATTTTGTTACACTTTGATGATTTTTAATTGCAGCTCTGCCCGTTCCCGATCTACACGAGATCGGGGGAAGTTCATGTGAAACTTAAATTAAGTAAGCAGATGGTGATGCTGGACAGTGCTCAGATCGAACGTGTGGAAGCCTTCCTAAACTACACATTCACAAATGTTCTGAGACTTCAAAAGTATCTCATGCTTTTCGATCCTAACGCTTCCGAACACTCGTACTTTATCGTTCCTGTAAAAACTGGTGAGTGTGTTCCTAGAGCTCATCGAAATCGCCTATTTTATCACATTTGTTCTCTGGTTTATCTGTGATAAAAATTACAGTCAACACGGATGAAGGTCCCGACGTTAATGTGCATTGGGAGTTTTTGGAATGTATTTACAAAAACAAAAGTACAGTACCAAACGAGGTGACTGAGGAAGTTCGCAAGCAGTTTAAATTCGACTCATCAAAATATCACGACGCGGTGATCATGCCGTGGTACAGAAATCAGGATCAGCCACAAGTATGGATATTTTTTTATGGTCGAATATCATAATTGTTCATAAATCTTTGGACACGGATCAATAATCATTCCTTACAGTATTTTTACGTAGCTGAAATTTGTTCAAACTTGAACCCAAGGTCTTCGTTTCCTGGGGCTGATTACAGCACCTTTGAAGAGTACTACTTGAAGAAATACAATATACAAATACAGAACCTCAGTCAGCCGCTACTCGACGTTGATCATACCTCAGCTAGACTAAATTTCCTAACGCCGAGGTAAATTGTATAAAAAATTCAGCCAACGAACTAGTTCTTGGAACTGGATATTTCAACACCGTTTCCATGGCTTTCAGATACGTGAATCGCAAGGGAGTCGCGTTACCGACGAGTAGTGAAGAGACCAAAAAGGCGAAGAGGGAAAACTTGGAACAGAAGCAAATATTAGTCGCCGAGCTTTGTGCCATTCACCCATTTCCAGCTTCCCTATGGCGACAAGCTGTTTGTCTGCCGTGCATACTCTACAGAATAAATGCGCTTCTATTGGCCAATCAGATACGGTGTCAGGTCGCGGGCATGATAAACCTGGGGCAAAGAGATCTGGACCCAGAGTTTGAATGGCTCCCGTTGGACTTTGGCTGGAGTCTAGCCGAAGTATTGAAAAAATCAAAAGACAGTAATAAAGCGATCGAAGCAAAAACCGCCGAATCTGTTCCCCCTAAGCCGACGAACCTTCCATCAGTTACGGAAGAAAATGGGCGATCTAGTTCTCCGGAGCCCGAGGACTCGGACGATAAGGATAACGAAATGGAAATTGGAACGTGGTCCAATGAAATGGCCATAGATACGGTGGAACTGAGCAGCAAAACCTTGGAAATGTTTTCTCCAAGTTTAGGAGTCTTGCAAGACACGTTTTCCTGGAACGATATCAGGTACGGCTCTCCTGCCTGCGACTCTGACATGGATGGCTATGACACCGACGATTCGTCCAGTGACGATATGGGGGATTCTGACGACAGCGAAGATGGCAGCGGAGGTCTCCGCATATCTTTTATGGGGGATAACGTCGCAGAGGCCGTAGAAGACGAGAAGCGCATTCGCAAGAGCGAGATTAACAAGAGAATATTAGATCTGTTAGAGCTGGAGAGGAGCTACGACGAAGATACTTGGCACTGTCCGAACGACATTGACGCTCAACTGATCGAAGAGTATGAAAGGATTCAGAATTCTGCAACCGATCGAAACAAGGAAGAAATTTTGAGAAACGGAATGCTCATTAATAGCGATCAGGAAATTGTTTTGAAAAGAAGATTATCGACGGTGCAAAATAAGACCGAGCTACTTCTGCCCGAATATAAAGAGTATATATCCAGAATCGCTTTGCGGTTCAAGGACGAAGTTATCAACAGCAAAGCTATCAGACAACCTGTGAAGAAAGAATTCAACAAATCTCGAGCCTTGGAGGACGCGGAAACCAGCCTTTTCAGTTTCGATCATCAACCGGATCTCGACGGACATCCTGGACCGAGTCCGAGCCTCATTCTTCAGGCCCTAACTATGTCCAACGCCAACGACGGCATTAATCTAGAGAGGCTGGAGACCATCGGAGACTCGTTTCTGAAGTACGCAATAACTACATATTTGTATTGCACCTACGACAATATTCACGAAGGAAAATTGAGTCATCTAAGATCGAAGCAAGTCAGTAATCTGAATCTATATAGACTAGGTCGTCAGAAAATCCTCGGGGAGAGTATGATAGCTACGAAATTTGAACCCCACGACAATTGGCTACCGCCTTGCTACTACGTGCCCAGAGAATTAGAGCAGGCTCTGATAGAATCCGGAGTACCGGCGAATTTGTGGAACCAGGCTGATATCCCTGTTCTCAAGGCCGTAAACCCAAACGAGATTTGTCAACTCGTTAGAGAGACTGAACACAAGCTTGAGATAATGCGGACTGAACTTGACAAAAGCAGCAACGACTCTCTCTCCGATGCTGATAACATACGATGTTTTATACCGTACAATCTGATCACCCAGCACAGCATACCTGACAAAAGCGTCGCCGACTGTGTCGAAGCTCTGATAGGAGCTTATTTAATCGCCTGTGGTCCCAGAGGGGCTTTCCTCTTCATGGCATGGCTCGGTATCCACGTTTTACCCGTCGAGGAAGTGGCGATAGTCTCCGAAGAAGAGCCGGCTTACAGGCCTCCGGGCAGCTCCTCCTACGTCAAAGAAATAAACGAAGACGGAGCAACTATTTGGACACAGATCCGATACGGGGATCTGGACGAACCGCAGTGCCCGTTATTGAGGCATGTTAAAAATCCTGAGAAGGAGTTGAGTCTGATGTTGGACGGCTATGCAGAACTTGAAGAAAGTATGGGATACAAATTCAGGGAGCCTAGTTACTTGCTGCAAGCGTTTACCCACGCTTCTTATCAGCCCAATAAGCTCACCGATTGTTATCAGCGCTTAGAGTTCCTCGGGGATGCGGTTTTAGGTAGTTAATCGCCTCTTCGACTTCAGGATACGATATATCCTCGGAATATTAATATTGTTTCATTTATTCTGCTAGATTATCTGATAACGAGACACTTGTACGAGGATTCGAGGCAGCATTCACCGGGTGCTCTGACGGATTTGCGGTCAGCTCTAGTCAACAATACCATATTCGCTTCGCTCGCTGTTAGATGCGGGTTTCATAAATACTTTCGCCACCTTTCGCCAGGTTTGAGCGTCGTAATTGACCGATTTGTGAGGATACAGGAAGAAAATGGTCATTCCATAAGCGAAGAGGTGAATATAGGATTTGAGAAATGTTTGTCTTCCAGATGAATGAACAACGTTAAAAAAACAATACATCATCTTCTCATTCCAGTACTATTTGATAGGGGAAGACGAATGCGAAGAAGCAGAGGACGTCGAAGTGCCCAAAGCCTTGGGCGATGTTTTCGAATCTTTGGCGGGAGCCATCTACCTGGATAGTGGAATGTCCCTCGATGCTGTTTGGAGAGTTTATTACATGATCATGAGATCCGAAATAGGTAAATACTCGAATAATACTTTCAATCAAAGATTATTCATTTTTTTTATTCATATTGATTCCGATTCTGATGTGATATTGAATTTTCAGAGCAATTTAGTACAAATGTACCAAAGTCTCCGATAAGAGAATTGTTAGAATTAGAACCGGAAACAGCAAAGTTTGGAAAACCTGAGAAACTTGCGGATGGTCGGCGTGTTCGAGTGACGGTTGATGTATTTGGGAAGGGTTCTTTCAAAGGAATCGGAAGAAATTATCGCATCGCCAAATGTACAGCGGCTAAATGTGCGCTTAAGAAACTGAAAAAAATGCAACGACATCAAAGAGACAAACTGTGATCATAAAACCTTCGCGTAATAATTATATTGTTGAAACATGTTTAAGTGAGTATTTATAAATATAGCGTGGAGTCAGAAGGATTTGTAAATATACGTTTTAAGTACGTCTTATCGCTAATGCTTAACGCAGTTTGTATAGATTCTAATCAATGTTGCAAAAGTCGACTGAATCATTGTGAGCATTGTTTCTGTACAGTAGGTATTGTTGTGCGAATCAGAGACAATTCCAATCTCTAGGCAATAACATAAATTATAATTCAAATGTAGAGCATTAATCTCGACAATTTTGTACCAGTGTTTTTATCGTAATCTTCACACATTTAATGTTGAATAATTGTGAATACGTAGACATATTTTTTATATGCTAAACAATGCTCGCAAGATTTCAATTTCATGGACGTATTTGCATTTGCACACTGTGTAGCCTGTACTACAAATATTCTCTTGTCGATTTTCATTGTTATTCGAGATAAAAAGATATAATTTCTCCGTCTTCCAAATTACACAGTGATAAAAAAAATATCAGATTTTTAATAATCTCATTTATTGACAATCTGACAAAATTTTGTTTCCTTTTTTTTTATGTCTGTATGAATCATTAATAAAACAAGAAAAAATCGGGTATACGTGATTATTGTCTAGATCTCATCATCACATATCAAAAGAACATTTTACTATTCGCTATGGAAATATACAATTTGAATTAGAAGTAATGAAATCGCGGTATTTAACTGTTTGCCATATTTTGCCAATTATTATTGACGATTGAGAGTATCAAATGACTAAACCACGTTGCGTACGCAGACTATCTATATCTTTGGGCTCCTATTTTTCTCTTATACAGTGTCTGAATAATTATAATGTGAACAATGTTAATGTGACTTGATAAATTTCAACAATTTTAAATTCCTCAACAGACTGAGAAATTTTCAGAATATTAACTTCTATGGTAATGTAAAACAAAATCCAAAATCCATTTAAAATGGTTTCAGGCCTAAAATAATTATTGCGCTAAGTATCCAATCTATTATTGTATTAAATTTACAAACTGCGGTATTTCTAGTATTTATTCATTGTGAAGGAATTAATTTGAATTGAATCATTAAAAATGAACATTCGAAATCCATTCAAACAGACGAGAAAAAAACTTACACATATAAACGAGTTAATTTAACTAAAAAACCATCGGTAAAAACTACATTCATAAATTAGATTTACACATAACGAAAGTATCCCCTAAAATATATTCCAGTTTCAGGTTTGAAGCTAGAAACCACAAACATAGTCTGTGGGAATTTATGACAACGCGATTACATCTCTTGAAATTCAACTTCAAGGCGCTATGTACATATCGAAGCATTCTCCGCCCTCCAGATCTAACGAATCAGGGGTCTCTGTGAGCTCGACCGGCTCGCCATCGAATTGAAATTTAATCTTATCTTCTGGAACTTTCAACTGCTCCGCACATTTCATTAACAATACTTTGATCTTCTGAGTCTTCTTTATCGATATGCTCAACGATTTCTTGTGATCTTTTGTCTGAAGTTTAATCGTAATACCGTCTTTGTCCACGACGTTTGTCGTCGTCACCGTTTGATGATCGGTGACTCCGTCGACGATTCCGCCCTCTGGAACGTGAAAACGATATTAAATACAATTTTTTCTTCACCAAGTTATTTTTGAGTGGGAAAAAAAACTTAACGCCACAATTATCCGAAGGATTTCACACCTATAATGTCCACGATTGATATTCCCAGGGAATCTGGTGTATCTGTGGGCTGTACAGTGATGTTGTTCCGAAGTACGAGCCATATTCTCTCCTGAGGTACTTTTGCCATGTTAGAAAAGTACTCGAAAACAGAGGAGAACTCCTGGTACTGAAATAAGAATTATTTTCGAGCATCAGTTCGTTTTCTTCGTTGACAATGTGGCGTATAAATAATTACGTAGAGGAATTTTACCCTTCTGAGCGGCACACGTTCGACCCTAGCGGATTGCCAGTTGATTTTAATGGTCATTTCGTAATTTTCATCAGCATCATCGACCGCTGTGTCCTGATCATTGAGAACTGAAGTCACTATTATATCATCCGTGTCGGAATCTACCAAAGAAACCTGAAAAAATGAAGGCAACATATCAAAAAGTTACTACAATGAATATTGATCGACGTGTTTGAAGATATTTACAGATTGCATTGGCTTTTTCTTGGCGAAAAGTTCAGGCATATTTTCTGCATCACTGGAGTTATCGAATTCCACAGTTCTCCTAGTATTCCTTCTCGATCTTCGCACAGGTCTTTTGGGTTTCCGAGCCGGAGGCGACGGATCGCTACAACCAACAACGATCAATTTCGTTTATAGCAATCAAATTATACATCGAATACAACGAAAGCTCCAGATCTCACTAAAATGTAGATAAAAAATTGTCGAACGAGACAAAAGGCAGTGAAGCTAGTACCGACCTCCTCGGACATTCGTCAGGGATGTATAGTGATAATGCATCCGTTGGACTCGACGGCGGTTCTTCCAACGTACTCGCAGTTACAGCAAGTTTTTTTTTCATTGCTAAAAACAACAGAAATGAAGAAACTTGACTCAAAAACGTGAACAAGGTGAGCGAGAAACAAAATAATGTTTTATTCGCGGAATTTTTGATAGATTGAAAAAAAGTTGCATTCCTTTAGTTTGAAAAAAATAATTCAAGATTCTTGTTCCGAATAATTTGTTGTGATCTGACGATCGTTGATCGTAATATAATGAAGTGTGTGAAAAATTAAAAATACGTAGTGAGATAATTTGTTGTTTACAACCTTTGAGTGCCTTCGCCGAATTGACGTAGCAGTCTTCTTCCGAAGAGCTCGACATTGCCTGTTCCCGCGACGATATTCCGGTAGTACAAAGTATCTGTATTTATATTTATATTCTGACATCTACGCTGAAACGTGATTTTCGGCGTTAACGTTGTTGTTTCAAACTAAGGTAACCTAAAAGACTGTAGACCACCGATTCACGTGTTTTCAATCGCGAAGTTCCAACACGCAAGCTGATGCTCGTTTGTTTTTATTCCTCGGTCCGGCAACTCCCATGGTGGGGGTGGGTCCCTTAATGAAGCCAAGTGTGTTTTCGCCTGCTGCCACGGCTGCTGAGGTGCGCTAGAAGCCTAGTACGGAGTTGGAGTGTAAACAATGTTCATAACCTATTTTCTGTACATAACGAACGTCACAGTTTTCCCATAGTTTGTTATTAACAAATTCAATTGCGTAACTTAATTATATCAATGATATGATGTATATCTGACCGTGATTAAATGATGTCAAGTAAACTATTGAAGCAGATTTTGTTAGTTTTTTTGTTGTTTTTGGGGGGAATTTCCGATACAAATCGCTGTGTTGTGGGATATTTTGGAAATTGCAACGCTGAATAAAAGTTATTTGTTAGTCTATTCATTCAAGTTTTGTGTAATGAAGATTATTTAGTTGTATAACCATTTCGCTAGAAAAATGTGAAGAAGTTACATCCGTATTACCAAACAGTCAATAGTAAAATTAGTGATATGCCAATTGTAGAGTGCTGTATCGATCATAAAAAATTGCAATAATAGTATAAATAAATGTAATTGAAAGAATAACGCAATTTGGACGGAATATGAATTTATTCGTTCACAAGTTTTGAGGTTAGAAACATTGTTTATACTCCAACCCTGCACTAACCTACTCGGGCGCCAAAAATTCAGCGGCCAATTCAGGAAACTTTGAAGCATCGCTAAGGGTCTCACCCCCACCATGGGAGTTGCCGGCCTGTGTATACGACCGTGATCTTTGGATATGTCGAAAATCTATACAACATTTGTTCATAGGTTTAATGTAGCAGTCGACAGTTCAACCTTGGCGCGAATAATCACGTTGGACGTTTTTATTATGATGAAAGATTATAAAGCCGTTAAAATTCATCTAGTTGCTCCGTGGTGACGGTTTTAGACCGAATTTTTGTTAGAATTTGTCAATGAAAATGCATCCGTCGAGAGATAAGTGGAACGAAACTGTCCGAGGGTACAAAGAGCAGATAAAAACCATACGGAACTTCACAACTTTCGATGTCAACGGCTCAAACGAGGTGAACGTATCGCATCAAGTGGTTGAAATTGATTCAAAGGAATTAGTCTCGTCTATGCAAACTCATCCCAACTGCATCGAGTTCACGAGTCTCAATAAACGACTCGCTATCTTTTGTTTCATGGTAAATAATCAAACGATTTTGAACATATTCTTTCATCATTTTATCGCCTAATCGCACGGTTTGTAAAATCGTGCGGTTCTTGTTTCCACTGCCTTTGACCTCTTCCAGTCATTGTTGTAGGGATATCGTTACACACTGTACAGAGAGAAAGCCCAATAAACACGGGACTATTTCGAAACGTGAATAAAATCTAAACGCATCGACCGATTTTATAAAAACTTTATTTTCCCCGAAAGTAGAAGAATCGAGCTTCAATTGTCGCAGACAGATCGAATTTTTATTATTTCGTAAGTTTAAAATAATGTAAAGTTTTCAAAAATTCGTAACTCCAGTGAAATTTTGTCTTATAATTCAAACGTGACTTGATATCAGTTTTCACGAGACTTTTCGAACAAAATTAAAGTTTCAATTTTTTCCGAAGGTACGAATTCAAATTTTATATACATGGAAAAAAAATTTGTTTTTTTTTCGGGCATCCTTGTAGATGAATAAGCGAGGAAACTATTTTCATATTGGTATCTGAGGTCATCAGAATCCTTTTTTTTTACGCCCTTGATTCAAGACCATAATTAATTATAATTGAATTTTTCAATATAATTAATACAACAAACAACGGATGATTATTTATCTTGATTTTCCGCAGAACGACAGAGAGACGGAGGCAATCTTTCACTTGATAGAATCTCACGCTGTGTTACTTCACCTCCAAGTACAACACAGGTACAATAAAACTAAAGAGCGTGAGATATTGCTTCGAGAGCCTCAAATTTTCGGGCTCAATGCTGCTCACATCCAATTCAACGCCGGAGATAATTCTCAGGATTGTGTTTCCGCCTTGAAGAAGAGATTGTCGGAATTTCCCGAAGGTGAATATTATTTTATCACGAAAAAATCACTTCCCAGTTTCATTTTTCAGGATATTCAACTCCGGATATTTGTTCTTTGCAGAGTGGTACATGGTGCAACTGACCACGCAGCATGATTCTAGCGAAAAATCGATCTTCAACACCTCCGAAGTGACCAGCATGCTTCCTATCCACATATCCGTCTTACCTACCGGAAAGAATGGGATTAATCCCCTCTGCATAACCGTACCTGAGCCTAAAATGACAACTGGGTACGACATTTGTAAAGAGATTGGGGAAATTTTGAGCGGCAATAAGTCAGTTCTCGCCAAACATTATATGCATCGTACAGTTTATTGGAAAATGAGAGAAGAACAGAACAACAAGATGAAGGTATACTCATTCATTCCTGGCTGTAATATCATCATCATTTTTTAGTCATCGTTATTCCTCATTCATACATTAGCAATGTTTCTGAATTTACATCATCGTTTATTATTTGTGTTTGAAAAAAACACGTTTATACTCTCGCAGCAATTTACACGTATTTCAATTTGTATGATAATTGAATTGTAATTCATTTCAGGGAAACGAATAGTAATAATAAGCGAGTATTTGAATAATTCATCTCAGATAAATCAATTTTCCACAACGTAGAGTGATCTCTGCTTATCTGTGCAGAAATTATCATGTCAAGACTAAAGTCCTTTTGAGGATTTTGAAAGACACGTGTTCTCTATAAATTTATGACTTATCCACTGACTTGAAAGAATTCTTGCTGAAAGAGAAATAAATAAGTTTGTCCTTAATTTATTACAATTATTTTCTAGACAGCGATTTCGGAGCTAGAAACAACGTGGCTGAGAGAATGGAGAGTTCTTCTGATCGCAGATCCAGTGGAAGAATCAAGTTTGGTAAAAGACGTAAGGGATATGATAAACAAGCTTATTGCAGACAGCAAATCATCGTAAGATTGTTATTTTTCTTCAAAGTGTTTATTTTGTAACGTTGTAAGTGAGTTTTTAATTGAAAGTATAATTGTCTAGCAGGAACCGCATAAGCAAAAGAACCAGATGGCTACTCCACAAGGTTGCATTGGGTGCATGTTTTCTTACACGAACGGAAATCGCTCGTGCTATAAAACACGTTCTGCCAACGAAAGATAAGCTTTCTGAAAATATCATTTTGTCCATTTATGGTAAATTGAACGCCCTCGCACCGCTTATAGACATCAAGAGGAAGACTCTCGTTCTGATCGTAGATGAGGTACGTGAACACCAAGAAGCTTTTTTCCTATTCCAAAATCGCAATTATAGTTACGAAAATTGATCACTCTCCACAGACGTTGGACCACATTCCATTCGAGATGATGAACATCCTCCAGTGTCAGCCAGTGACTCGTTTTCCGTCTGTGCACATGGCTTACGCGCTTTACAAAGAACACGAAGACACCATCGAGAATGGTTGTAAAGTCATTGAAATCGGGAAGAACAACGGAAGCTTTATCGTCAATCCCTCCGGTGACTTACCCGCCTTGGAGAAGCGGATGAAGGTGTTTATCGATTACTGGCTACCGCATTGGCAAGGATCTTACAACACTGAACCGGACGAAAAGAGCTTCGAATGTGCACTGACGAATTTTGATATGCTAATGTTAGCTACATTCTCTACTACGAACTAAGAACAAAGTCTTGGACTGAATTGAGAGTGATGATAGTTTCTATGCACAGGTACAATGGACATGGAAGTGGAATACAGTTCCTATCAGGCGAGAGAATCGAAAAGTTACGCGTCAAGGCAATCGTTCTTTTATTTGGCTGTAGCAGCGCAAAGTTGTGGACAATCGGCGGCAGGTTTCCGCCGATTGGAGTCTCCAATCAGTACTTGATAGCGTGCAGGTAACTTCTGCGCTGCTAGGGACATCCATGTCAACAACGTCTCAATATCGCATCTAATACTGCGTTGTTTCTTTTCCAGCCCCTGCGTACTAGGCATGCTGTGGGAAGTCACAGACTGTGACGTAGACAGATTGACGGCGAATTTTATCGGCAACTGGATTCCGTCCCCAGCTCCCGTACCCTGGTCAAACGTCGATATCGACGAATGGACGCGCGGGACATTGAGTGCGTGAATATCTTCTGCCGTCAGATTTTTATCGTGAAAGTCAATTATTGGCGAATATAATTATCTTCGATCATGATCGAGAGATCAAAGATACAAATTCGAACATCACAAAATACGTTTTCGTTTCTTCTGCCAACAGCGTTCAAGGATGTAAACTTGGAGGATAAACTCTCATCGCTTTCTCTAACCGATACTAAACAATGCAACAAATCCGTTGAGCCTGAGATGCTTCGGGCTTTGGCTAAGGCCAGAGGAACGTGTGCTCAGTATATGACACAGGCTGCGGCTGTGGTTAGAGGACTTCCTATAAGACTGAAGCCAACTTAGAAATTGGGCTGGGAATCAAGCGGCAAATTTATTAGGAAATGTGTACATATCCACCGTGTCAAACCACGAATGGGTCGATACTTCAGCCCCAAACGGCCCAACAGCAATAATCTTAGTGGTTTATGAATGCCAAAGATAGCCAGACAAAAATTTCAAGCACTTTTTTTTTACTATGGGAAAATAATCGGAGATCAAATACTAGCGATATTCAAATTTGATATTGTATATTTTGATATCTTGAGTCTGGTAAGAAATAGCATTGATTGTATTTTTCGAGCGATCGCATGAAGCGATATTATCATATATTTTTTTAAAAGAATTTATATAAAATCTTTGTACAGGTACACAATTATCAATCGGAAGAGTTTGTAAATATTCATGTGATAAAATGTCTAAAGACAAAGAAATATTTCATTGTATCTAAAACATAAACTGTGTTTCACCATTTTTAATTTTACCTTTTCAAAAAAAAAAGTAAAAAACTAGTACAAATAGTAATTCAAGATACTATTCTTTAAAAAAAACGTATTGGAATTAGATTAATTTTTACGTGTTATTCAAATATTTACAAAATCGTCACTTTTTCATTTGTATAAAAAAATTGATCACATTATGATCTGAGGTTCTGGCACAGACGTCGCGATACTTTTATGGGGCAAAACTTGTCCCCCGTTTATGTAAAGCTCATCTTTGACGATAACATCTTCTCCCAGAACGGTTGTACCCTCCATTCTCACCCATCGCCCGACCACGCTTCTCCATCCGACGATGCATCTGTTGACAATAATCACAAATTATTCTCAGTTTCTCTTTCTCTCGTTGTTGGCTCGATTGAGAATCTCGTACCCTTCGAGCCAGGCGTGCTCTTTCACAGTGGCTCCCTTCAGCAAGGTACATTTTTTAACGCAGCAACCGTCTTCCAGCGTTACCCCGGGTCCTACGGTAACGTTTGGACCGATTCTACACCCTTCTCCAATTTTGGCTGTCGGGTCGACGAGCACATTGCCCACTGTTCCTGGTCCAGAGTACAATTTCTCCGGTGATTTTTGCCGTAGGGAAGCCAAGTACATGCACATTCCTGAAACAGACGAAAGAATTAGTCATTTAGCTTCGAGGGATGTTTAAGCATCGACGAAGCTCACCTGTGAGAAAATCTTTGGGCTGTCCAACGTCCATCCAGAAGCCTTGGAGCTCCATGGCGTATAAATCGCCGTCCTGAGCCATGCCGGGGAAAACTTCTTTCTCTATACTCGTGGGCCGCAGTTCTATCCGATCCAAAACACTCGGATTGAGTATGTACATGCCTGAAAATATATTCCAAACGTTTTTTCTATGACTGTAAAACATTGAATCAACAGTTAAGAACGGTTTTAAAGTTCAATTTACCGGCGTTAATTTTGTTTGAAACAAATTCCTGAGGTTTTTCTATGAAGCTATTGATCCTTCCGCCGTCTTTGTAGACAACGACTCCGTATTTGGAAGGTTCCTCGACCTTGGTGACTACGATGGTTCCTTCCCTGCCGTGATTTCTATGAAAATCGACGAGTTCTTTGAAAGGGAAATCGCATATTATGTCAGAATTTAGAACGAAGAAAGGGTCGTCGCTGGCGGTCAAAACGTCTCTGGCTAAGGCGAGAGGTCCGGCTGTTCCCAAGGGCTCTGATTCGTGCGAGAATATCAGTTTAACTCCCAGCTTCTTCGCCTCCTCGCCGAGCTCTTTCTCCATCTGTTCAGCTCTGTAAGACACGGCCAAAACTACTTCCGTCACTCCAGCCTCGACCTGAATGGAGATAAAGGGTCTTGAATACATTGATTCGCTTGTTTACAGAACAATTTCAACCATATCCAATAGAAAACTTACCAAGGCTTCGATCTGGTGCAGAAGCATCGGTTTATTTGCAAATTCAACCAGGGGTTTAGGCCTGCTGAGAGTCAGCGGACGTAATCTGGTCCCGTAACCACCGACCAAAATCAAAGCTCTCATCGTATCGAGTTTTTTCTTCTTTTCAGGCATTAGTTAAATCTTGAAGGACCTCGAGCAGAGCTGAAAAAAATAATTATCAAAATTCTGAATAAAAAATTGTATCTTCATTTTTTGTCTTTGTATAAGCAAGTGGAAACCGTATAGCAGGCAAAATTCAACAAACTAGTGAAAATTGTAAGAAATAGAAGACGACAGATGTTAGATTTTCCTCCTACGTGTAAATAATTGTATAAATGATTAATATCTTGATATTTAAAGAGGAACAAAGCGTATCTAGCAGGTAAAGTTTCTCTGATAATGAATAATTAGTTGAAACGTATGTGTGATAGCGTTGAGAGACGTGTTTGTGAGTGACATTGATACGGGGAAAAGTTTGGTTAATTGATAAGGTAGTTAATCGACAGATTTGTTATTGTAATTTTCGGTAATTGTGAATCGAGTTGGAGTACAGACAGGTATACGTCGACATAATCAAAACATAGCCGCTTACTCGATTAGGAATTGTCGTCTTATCAGAGGTCGAACAGATATTATAGCCAGATATTGGGTACTGAGTAAAACCCGGTGTTATCTACTATTCAATTTCTAGATAACATTTGCCACGTATGACCGACATCCGAGAAAAAATCCGACAACTACACCCTTTTACGACTGCTTTGTGCCAATGTGGCACGTCAACAGAAATATTTACTGTCTAATGTAACCGCTTTGTTTGTATTCATTTCGTCATAGGAATTTTTATTCCCGGAAAATATAAACCGTCTTGAATAAATCATAAATGGTCACAATTTTATCATGGTTAATCGGATTATTGTCAAGCCTGCATCGCTGAACACATCGTAAAATAATATTGTTGCAGCTTCAACAATCGGATGCATCACATATCATTAATTCAGTCGCTCCATCTGGTAAGCAAGAACCAAACTAGAATCGCCAAAAAACAAATGCTCGAAGTTCAGAAGCGCTCTCTGATTGGCTCGGACGTCAGAATTCACCGTTTCGGCTCGCATATTCGAAACGTCGTCGATTTTCAATTGATTGTATTTAAGGTGAAATGAAAGTCACGTGACCTAGATATGATTTACACTTGGAATTTTTAAACGCTATTTTCCCAGCCAAAACACATTCGATTGATGTTAAATTGATATCAGTGACGTAGAAAAACTTAATGAAGGGCCTGCCAATCGTGGATTTTCGAAAATCGAAAGATATAATCAGAATTTTGTGTAACAATATTGTTCTGTAACCCAAGGAGGTGCTGCCCCTCGTGGAGAGAAGCAGCACTTCCTTGGATTAGAGAACAATATTGTTAAAAAAAAACTGTTATTACATCTCGATTTTCGAAAATCCACGATTGGCAGGCCCTTCATTGAGTTTTTCTACGTCACTGATATCAATTTCACATCAATCGAATGTGTTTTGACTGAGAAAATAGCGTTTGAAAATTCCAAGTGTGAATCATATCGAGGTCACGTGACTTTCATTTCATGGCAAATACGCTATAGTGTCGCCTATGATTTTAATTTTTTTCCTCCTCATAATTTCAAGCAATATTGTGTGGTTTTTACATTATGTATGTGTGTGTGCGATAAAATATGGGTATTGATAGGATTTTTTGCAAATACAATTTATTATTCTAAAATTCAATCGCACATCCTCGAATAGGGATATGACACTCAGTCAAGATATACCGAGAGATTTTCGTGAAAGGACCTGCGGACCTTCGCGATATGTAATCTTCTTTGTTTTTATTGGCTCACAGGATGCGTGCGTCTTTCTGATTGGCTGACAGCATGCCAGCAGACTGTATCATTGGATACCCGAGTGCATGCGCACGTCGAGTGAGTTTTTTTAATAGACTCTCTCGGTATATGCATGAATAAATTTAGAGCAACAAAAATTAATCATTGAAATAGAATCATCAACGATTTTTTTCATGACGCTTCAAACGATGCTTCAGTTGATAAATAACAGATAATAAAATATGGATAATAGATATTTAAACAAAAATTGTTGATTCGGAAATCATTTGAGTTTGAAATGTTATTTCCTTCGGGCGCCGTGCCGTGACGTCATCGTTTGGTAATCGAAGCTTTCCAACCATCGTTAGTCAGTGTTGATCACGTGATATCTACCAAATTATGACGTCACGTCAATCAGATCATTGTTACGGGGGAAGAAAAAATAAAATTCTAATTAATACGACGATTATATAAAAAAATCATGACTACTATTGTACTATTGTTAGATTGGTCTCAAGTACGCGAACAAGATAGACGCAAGGTCGCGTCGCCTCTCTACGTCTGGTTCGATTGTTTGCGCCCATGCAGTAGCGCCACGAAGCGGCGGTTCTCGTAAGCCCATTAAAAACGTTGAAATTCAAACGATCTCGGAATGCCAACGGATATTCGAGCCAGCCCAAGACCCGTTTGTCTTTTGGCGATATAGCGCGGAGCTTTATTTCTCTGAATATTCTCATACGCGTGTCCTGAGTGATTATTCGATATTTGGTTAAGATGAACGAGACACGGATAAGTAAAAAGGATAAAAATCAGCATATACAAGTCTTCGTTCGCGTCAGGTAAGAACTTTGAAAGTTAACCCAAACACTCGTCACAGCGTCATCGAGGATTCAGCACAAAATTCTATCGATATCGTCGGTTATTGTTATCTCGAGGCAACGACGACTGTCTAACGGAACTTTCGGGACAATTTAGACGCTGATTTTCTACCGATTAGCCGAAGAATTTTATTGTTTTCATCCTGTGACGTTTGATTGTGTTGTTGTAATGCAGGCCACCGAACAATGCCGAGAAGTTCGGTAAGTCGGTGACAGTCATCGACGTCCCTAGCAGCAAGGATGTCGTGGTTCGCGAGAGACCGGGGGATAAACATTCAAAGAAATTCACATTCGACAAGGTCTTCGGACCCACATCAAAACAAGTAAGACTCCGTTTGTGACCGAAATTAATTACACTTTTTCATATTATTGAGAGAATTCAAAATGCATCCGGCCTCCAACCCAATAATCATGATGAGCAGTTCTCTGACTTACTTCGCTAATTTATTTCATAAAGTCCGTATTGTGGGCCCCTCGGCGCCCCCCCCCCCCCCCAGCGCTCTATATTTTTTTCAGACATCGATTAATCTGTATTAAATTTATAATACAGGAATTGACTGAGTTTGAGAGAAAATATTCAAGCTCGGCGAAATTACAATTTATCCCGTTGCATAGGAAATCAGGATTTTGATATTATGTTTTATTTATTTCTCTTCTTCAAAGAAAGAAACTCATTCATAATTCTATATGAAAGTTCGAATATTTGTTAGTGATAGTGTTTCGAATATATTTGGTCGGACATTCATTTCAAACCCAACTGCGCTGAGACTTGAAACCAGCAAAATTCTTCCGTTGAAGATTCTGATTTGAATGGTCAGCGTCGTGAGGAGAGCTTGAATAGCAAATTAGGTAGCAATTAATTCGATAGAGTTCATTCAGGACTACTCAACGCTTCTTTTATGCCATACTAGGGGCTATGCGCCTCAAAAATTGGTTTCACACCTTTTCATTCCCTTAGGAGTCGAATTTCAAAAAACGCTTAAACTACTTTCTAGGTATTTGAATCAGCAATAATTTGAAGCCAAAACGAAGTCAATATCTCATCGGGCCGAGGAGATATCCATGAATCCGTAAAAACATGTTTTACCCCTTTTATTCTCCTTGTGGGGCGAATTTCGAAAAATCGCTTCTTAGTGGGGTGTTTACGAAGGGAAGGGAACATGTTGCCCAAATTTCAAGTTTCTATTTCCCTTTATAGTTTATGCCATATCATGGTTTCGTTGCTTCACAGCAACTTTTGTAGTCTTTAAGCAACCAAAATGAACGAATAAATGATAATAGATGAAAAATACAGAGCTCACTGAGCTGATCAGATACAGGGGGAGCGTAGAAACTCTAACAGAGAAGAGAAACGTTGAAATACGATAACGATTAAAACTTGGAGGTAGATTCAATCTGTTTAATCAACGAAATATAGTGGGAATAGCGTGAAATGTCGTTCAATTTTTCTTCCAAAATCGATGAATTTGTATAATTATCTATTAGAAAGATGATATCCATAGCTAATAATCTTGTTTCAATCGCAACAGGTCAATGTATACCAAGCAGTGGTCAGTCCTCTCCTTGAGGAAGTTCTGGCAGGATACAATTGCACAGTTTTTGCTTACGGCCAGACTGGAACTGGAAAGACTTTCACCATGGAAGGTGTTAGTAACGATCCATCGTTGCATTGGGAGAGTGTAAGTCGTTTGACTCGGTCTTGCCGAGATTTTAAAATTGTCTTTTATAATTGCAATCTTTCTCGTAACAGGATACAAGCGCGGGTATCATTCCTCGATCCCTGAGTCATCTCTTTGACGAACTTCGAACGTTGGATGCTCAAGAATACTCCGTTCGCGTCAGCTTCCTTGAACTCTACAACGAAGAGCTTTTCGATCTCCTTTCGCCAACCGACGATGCCTCCAAGATAAGGTTCGCTACATCCTTTTCTATAAAGATGATATGAATTTGATTACCGAAGGATCTAAGATCAAAATAACTTTGAATATTTTCACTTCGTGCAATTTAAAGTTGTAAATTTTTATAGCACAACGTGATCAAGGTCGAATTTATCTCCTAAAGTAGAAACTAAGATCTTATTTGGGACCTTTCGATGATTTTTGACTTCGCTTTACATTAATGTGTTAATTTGAATCGTCAGATTGTACGAAGACGCTTCGAAGAAGGGTGCGGTAATTATTCACGGACTTGAGGAAGTCACTGTTCACAATAAGAGCGAAGTATACAAAATACTGGAAAAGGGGTCTGAGAAGAGACAGACTGCGGCGACTCTCATGAACGCTCATTCTAGGTCAGCATATTTATTAAAATTGACCAATTAATCAAACAAACTCATTAACTCTGAATTATCACATCACAGCCGTTCCCACACCGTATTTTCGATCACGGTACACATAAAAGAGAACACAGTCGACGGAGAGGAGTTACTGAAAACCGGTAAATTGAACCTCGTCGATTTAGCCGGAAGCGAAAACGTGGGGAGATCCGGAGCTGTGGATCGGAGAGCGAGAGAAGCTGGTAACATTAACCAATCTTTACTCACACTCGGCAGAGTTATAACCGCCCTCGTAGAACGTGCGCCGCATATTCCGTATCGGTAAGATAAATTGCATAGAATCAGCTGCGCGGGAAACTCGAGTCTGCTTACCGATCATTTTTCAACAGAGAGTCAAAATTGACGAGATTACTCCAAGAGTCTCTTGGTGGCCGCACCAAGACTTCGATTATAGCAACGGTCTCACCAGCGAGCATTAATTTGGAAGAGACTCTGTCCACCCTGGATTACGCGCATCGGGCCAAGAACATTACCAACAGGCCAGAGCTGAATCAGAAATTGTCCAAGAAAGCGCTGCTCAAAGAGTACACCGAGGAGATCGAACGACTCAGGAGGGATCTCCTGGCTACCAGGGAAAGGAACGGAGTTTATTTGGCGCAGGAGAATTTTAACGAGATGCAAGCACAGATAGAATGCCAGGAAAAGGATATAGCGGAGAAGATAAACCACATCAAGGTTCTTCAGGAGGAAATGGCCAAAAATACCGTATGTTACGTTACGATTAGCTAAAATTCGTACAATTCATGAGAAATTGTGTGTTGATAATTTATTTGATTTTTTTATACCAGGATATCTTCAACGAATTGAAAACAAGTTTCGAACTCCACGTTATTGATTTGAATAGAACGAAAACGATACTTTCGCACACCGAGGACACTCTGCAGGTGACCGAGAGTCAATTGATGCAGACGAAGCGGGAGCGCGACGAGAATAAACATTTGGTGGAAAAACATGTTGCGACGGAAAAAGTCTTATCCTCCCAAGCGAAAAAATTATTAGGAGTCGCTGACGTGGCAACCAATGACACCTATAAGCTTCATGATAAAATTTGCCGCAAGACGTGAGAATAAATTACAAATATTTATATATTGTTGATATTAATTGAATTTCGTGTTACAGGCAAGTTGAACGAGAGAATGAAACCCTGGGACAACACTTCCAAAGAGACATGACAAATCGAGTTGAAGAAATCGAAAAAGACTGCACCGAATACACACAGAATTTGGTACAATTTTGCATGGGCATGAAAGCTGACATAGGTGAGACTTGGATGTGTGACGAACGTTTATTTTAGCAAGGAAATTTATCTGTTATTAATTAAACGCTCTTTTTCATCGACTCGAATTCAACAGCCGCTCAAATCGCCGCTCAGAGCAGAAGTGTCGACGAAACAATTCAACACGTATCTCGAGATCTGGTCGAGCAGCAAACCAGTGCCATTAAATATTTGACCGAAAATGGAGCGCTTGCTGTGAGTAAACTTGTTCTACTGACTTGATCCTTATGAGCTATAGACTATATTGCAGCACTTAAATGAATGAATTTTTTTCAATCCAGTTCAACAGGTGCCAAGCATGGATGCAAGAAGAACTACAGAATGTGACTACGATCTCAAATCACGAGAACGAACGTCTTAGCGAAATGTCGAACGCGTTGAGCCCAAATATTGAGGCGTTGGTAAACACTCGAGTGGAAAAGCAACTCGGAATCTTCCGCAAAGATATGGTGAAAAAGTTTAAAAGCATGGAAACATATGTGGAAAACTGCGTGGGTGATATTTGCAAAGAATTGGCGTCGGGTAAAGCACGGATTTCAAATCATGTTACAAACGTGAAGGGACGTATAGAGACTATACAAACGAAACAAATTGAAGTGCTGAGGAACAACGAGTCGTTCGAAAAGGTTTGTTCAACGTTTATAATCACGATGATACTTTGATTTTTTTATTCATACTAAGAAAATTTGTGTGTTTTAAACATTTTTTAGGCCTTTGAAGCAATGTGTAAACAGTTTGTTGCCGTCAAGGCGTCCAACGAGGAACATTACACAGAAATTTCAGGAATTTTAACAGACATAAACAAAACACAAGACAACGTTCTTCACGATGTAACAGAATTTTGCGACAAAAGTACCAAAGCTCAGCTATGCCATGGGGACAACATGAAGGAAAAGATCGCGACTGTGAAGAACGATGTGGAAAAGAGCATTGACGAGGTGAAAATTCGTTCCTCGCGTACCAGCAAATTTGTATTCGCAAAACTAACAAACGTTTCGATTAACGTTTACAGAATATATCGATACTGAACACTGTTGCTCTTCGAGGACGCGAATTGATACAACAATTGGAAAGTCAAATTCAGGAGAGAAGCAAAGCCTGGATAAAACACAGGGAAACGGTTGAAGAGAATGTTGCTAAACTCCGAGACGCAGCTCAAGACGACAAGAATCACATTGCAAATAGTGCCCAGGTAGAGTTGGAAGACGATCGCTCGGAGTTTCTGAACGCGACTGAATGCATTCTAATTGAAATTCAACATTTTACAGGAATTCAGATCCATAATACAGGATGCGAGCGTGAATCACGAAGAATTCATGGAAACTCATCGATCCAAGACTCAACAAGCCCATGCAGAGCTTCAACAAAAACTTGAAGAACAAGGCGTAGACGCTACTCAGTGGGGAGCTAAAGTCACAGCCCAATTACGCACGACGCATCATCAAGTCGAGAAATTCCTTGCCGAAGATCTTCGCAGAGATGTACCCACAGGTATAATTTCCCACTATTCATTCATTCATATATCGAACTTTGGGCAAGTTGCTGACGTTTTATAACGATTCAATTTTACAGGTGGAACACCGGTGAGAAAGGAACACCAGTATCCGAGAGAGCTCGCAGCCACTTCACCTCACGAACGGATAATTCAACGGTTTCGTGCCGCGATGAATGAGGCGGTTACCGATAACGAGGTTTGTTCATATCTCAGGTTTAGTCAGTGTAAGCTGATAATTCCGAGTAACAGAGAACTGATGTAGCCTTTTTGCTCGTTATTTCAGTACGACAACAAAGAGAACGCGGAGATAGAGTTGGAAAAGTTTGGAGATGTTCAGCAGAAGCAGATGATAGCAAAGTTGAAAAATTCGTACTCGAGTGACAGGCGCATTCTTGGATCTCATAATTGAACGTGAATAAGTTTTTTTTTTTTTTTCTAAGAATTATTTTAACGATTGTACTCCTTTTTAAAATTAAATTATATGTATAATTTACCTAGAAAAAAAAAAACAGAACACATCGGCTATATTAATTATATAAATTTATTAGTTTAGTTGTTTTTTTTTCTTTTTATATAAAGAGAACGAAAAGAAGATATGAAAAGATTTTATTGTAAAGACGTGAAAAAGTAATCCTATGAACATTATATCATATTAATTTTACCAAGCATAGTTCCATTCAATTTCTATGCTTTCATATAACAAAAAAAAATGTTTGCTTGTCTCTTTGAACTATTTTCATTCCGCTTGTTCATTTTTTTACAATCATTTTTCTGTGTCTGTCAAAGTATGAAATTAAATCTAGACTTAAAATTTGTGTGCCTTGGGCTCGATAAATCCTAAGTGTAATAAGCAAATAAAAATATGTTATCAACGTCACAAATAATAAATATTCAAAAATAAATGTAAAAAATAATTATAAGAAATTTACATTTGGTTCAATGAATGAATCAGAGTCAATTTTATGATGCTGTACATTTTTCATTTACAGCAAAAGCTCGGGCCAGGTGCGATTTCTCATTTATTAATTTTTTTTTTTCAACCAATAGGAAAACGAGAAATCGCACACTTTTGCTGCGAATGAAAGAATTCACCAGATTCTGCCTACATGCCTATGTAGGTAGGATCCAGTAATTCGAGTCTCTCAATAGATTCAATGAGCCAAATCAAAGGCAGAGATCTTATGTGCGGCATGTTATATTTGATCCCCGGCTCGTCCTTGTGGGGCATGTATATTATGTAATGAGAACACCTGTGCAATGGATTATTCGGATCGTTAGCCACATGAAACGGAATTTCTTTCAATTCTTCTATAGTTTCCGGATTAGGTTCTCTGTTGAGAACCTTGCCCTCTCCTGCAATAACCAACTTCGAAAGCGACGATTTCGTGAACTCCAATTCGCCCAATTCATACGCACCTAAGTTACTCATCGCGAAGAAGAAGTAACAGCCGTTGAAAAGTCTCGGGTGCTGGAAAATAGTAAATCACTATATTCGCCGTCTTTGTTACAACGTGGATGAAGATTTACCTGCTTCAAGGCAATATCTCTGGCTCGGGAAGGAACGCCGCTTTCTGGAGCGCCAGTTGTCCCCTGCACTTCAAAACACGCCAAGTCCATCGTGCTCAGGTCCGTCAGGTCCATGCAGTAACTGATCCCTGTGAGGAACAAGAAGTCTTCGTTAAAATCCTGATATCTCTCTATTTTTCTACACGCTTACATTGACTGTTCAATATCCACTTCCCATGAAGAATGGCGAGCAAAATTTCGTAGCTAACAGGCGAGACGCATTGATAGTTGGTTTCTACAACAACGTGAGTCACTGCAGATCTGGAAGCAAGAAAAAGGTGAAAAATGGACTAGAGGATAATAATTTTCGGTAATTGTCTGAATACGCACGTATAAGTTTTTGCTATTTTAATTTTATGCTTATTCCCCAGTTTGGTGAGGAGCGATCTACTTTCGCTGCTCAGATTCAATCCAAAGACGTGAGTTCCATTGCCGGTGAAACTGTTGTTCAATGGGTACATCGAGTTGGTGGTACTCATGAAAGTCCTTTCAAGAACATTATCCGAAGGCTTCAAGTCCTCGGTTAGCACTTGTCTGATAGCGTCAGATTTCGCATAGTCGCTGTAAAATTCGTTGTTACATGATACAACAGAAATCCGAGAATATGCTATATTGGGAGTACTTTGAGGCAGGCGATACTCACAGTGCTGTTTTGCCAAAGCGGTCACGTGCGTTTGTATCGATGGTAAATCGTCGAACAAGTTTCACCATTTCAATATTATCCCTAAGCACAGCCTCGTGTAAAGCTGTTCGGTGTTCGTTACCCGGGGTATCGGGAACTGCCCCAGCCTCTAGGAGTAACTCAGCAATCTCATAGTGTCCAAAACTGACCGCTTCGTGCTGGAAATATTAATACAATTTTCTACAAATGAGCGGTTTTAGAATGCTGAGAAACTTTTTAGTACCAAGATAAAAGGTAAGAAATGAAGAATTCACGTTTTTTTTTATATTAGATACTTCAGAACTCAAGATTCCTTTGATATCACGAAATTATTGAATAATCAAGGTTTTCTCTCCAAAAATTTACCAGAGGAGGCCAGTTTGAGAAATCTTTGGTGTTAGGGTTCGCTCCAGCCTTGAGAAGGGATCGAACGGCGTCAATATTTGGCTGAAAGATTCGTCAGGTGTTAAATTCTGTACATTTTTTATCCACACGTTCTCAATATTCGCCTCACCTTGATGCAAGCTTTGTGTAATTTTGTTTCGCCTTTTCCGTTTGGCTTGTTGATACCTTTGGGAATATTTTGTACTCTCAGTGAAGTATCATGATCTTGTACAGACAAATTCAAGCTTTGAACTTCGTCGACTTGCTTTTCTGGAGATTCACTGCAATCAATGAAATGTGAAACTTGGGAGAAAAATTGATGCACAGAAGAATATAGATTTTTTTTATTTCCCTAACGGAAAGAAAGAAGCTTACAATCAGATACTTTTACAACAGAATTGAAAATCTTCCATTTAAAGCGAATAGTAGATCGGTTATCATTTTTCTTACGATTCTTTTACTATCTGTGCAATGTTATTCCCATAACTGATCAGCTTTGGAATCATGGTGTCGGATCGGACTTCGTTACGTTTAGCCGGACTTTGGCACTTTGGACAATTTTCTTTTGACTCAATGCACAAAGTGCAGAAGAGGTGATCGCATTTTAGGTAACGGGTCGGGTCTCGGGCCATCATGTCGCTGTAAAAAGTGCGAGTAGCGAGCTATAAATCAAACGTCGAGACATCGAGACGAATGAATTGAGGTCATATACCATTTAAGGCATTTAAAATTTTCCATGAAAACTTTAAAAGCCGGTGCTGTATGAGCCCATTGATTTTTGCTCGTCGTTGCCATTGCTAAAATCGAAAGCAGCAATCTATCCGCTTTTAATGCATCTGAAATTTTTTCATCATTATTGTACATAAAAAATAATAGCAGTACCACATCCACCGCGAAAATATATTTGCGACAGTGTCTGTGTGTGTGAAGTGAGGCATAATTAAAAACTGAAGTAACAACAACAATGAAAAATCATAAAAAATATTAATGCAATATATAAATATTAATAAACGTGAGAATGTTTTTTTGTTGAGGAGTTTTAGTTATAAAGAAATAAAAATTGCGAGAAAAACTTGATATACTGAATGAACTGGCTACTAAAACAGATCGATTTTATTGTTGCTGTTCTATTATGAACCGATTTTTTGTTCGTTGATGAAATCAATTCATTGGATTTTTTATTTTGGTTCTGATTTTCGTATCATCGATATGTTGGGTTAGACTAGGTTATGTCAGTCCCTCTTCGATGAAATTCAATAATATTTTTTCAACAACATTCAGAGCCTGGGTTCTAGTTTGATAATTTGTATTTGTGAACTACGCCTTTTTCTTCTTGAAGAAAAAATATATTCTATTATACTTACCGTCTGTAGTCCAAAATATTATCGTCTAATTTTCGCACGTTCTTTCTGTACCAAATATCTTACAAGCTCACAGATTCCTCGCACCAAGTTTACAACCTATAGAGATCAGTGTTTACAACCGATTAGGCGATCAGCACTTGTTTCAAATTCTTCCGACACTTGTTGCTGTACTTTTTCTTACAATCCACCAAATAAAACACACGCGAGGTGTTCAGTTGAAGAGAATTTGGCGCGAAACTGTTATATCAAATTTCACGCCCCCTTCCGAGATCCAACCGCGCAAGTGACGCATGCGCATCGAACCAGAATCCAATCGTTCCTTTGTTTTTCACGGCATCACATGGCCAGCCTCGCGTGCGGAAATCCTCGTGGTGTGTGTGAGTGACAAGTCCTTGTTACCAGATGATGTTTGGATGCTCGTTTGTTTAGCTTCGAATCTTCTCTAGCTTGACGTATTTTTATTCTCGTAGAAACAAGTGTTGATATTATTGTCGTGCGTGTTGGATAATAATTTGTACAGCAAAATGTCGAAGCATTTTTGTGTTATTCTATCAATCTTATTGTTAGCGGTCTTCGTATCGGCTGAAATCAGCAACGAAGGCAAGTATCTAAATGATGCAAAACGAAATCGGGATCAAAAACCGAAATCCCTATTTTTTTGTCTACGATGAATAGAATAATCATTTATACAAAGTATTAGAATCAGAATGCGAATGAATCATCATTGAAAAAAGCATTCTTAGTTGTTTCTTCATTTTTGACAATTTTACTAATCGTGGTATCGTTATTTGTTTACAGGGGACAACAACAGTCTAGAAAAACCTAACCTTACCGGCTGTCAATGCGTCGATTACAACTGTGGGTGTTGTGAGCATCTCAAAGTGAAACATGTCCACCTAGACGACACAGGTATGTGTACAAAATTATCTCCATATTTTCGATGAGAAAAAAATTTCTCATTCCTAAGAGAAAGAAAAAGCAAATCGAAAATAGGCAAAATTCTCAGCTCAGGACTGATTTCTAGGGAAAACGGATATTATGTTGGGAATTCTGAGGGATAAAAAATTAATCCTCGATGGTAAAAAAAATTCCTCTGGTCTTATCTAGCCTGTTTATTTTCTGACCTCTAATTATATCGCGAATAGCGTGCGCCGCGCTCTTGATTGTCGTATCTTGGTTGTGGCTAAACTCGTAATTCTCTACAGGCACCGATGATACAACTATGTATTATCTGCTATGCTTTCATGCATCAAAGTTGTTCGTTTTATTTATTCTAATGGAAGAGAATTACACATTTTGTCTCATTCTATTTATAGCCTTTAGTTTATGGCTATCAGATTATGGCCAGTCCATTACTCATCATTGCAGTACTTCATCAATAAATTGCTGTTAATTCGCATATATCCGCAATTACTCCCGCTTAGTGAAATTTTTATCAATAAATTTAGCGGTTCTTTACAAAAGACTTGATGTCTTATAAAATGAATGAATATGGGAACCAAATTATTCTACAGTTTGTGCAAACATTGTGTACCTTCCCGATGACATCGGAATCTCGATGACCATCACTTTCGACTCGTACGCAGTCTTCAATACGACGATATCAGGTAAATTTGAATCATTGTGTTGCTTGCATACTGTGAGTTTCTCGCTATGCGGGCCACTCGGGGCACCTGAAGCAGGCAACCGTACGTACGTCCCATAAGAATTAGCACGTGCCGTACGTACGGTTGCCTGTTTCAGGCGCACCGAGTGGCCCGTCTAGCGAGAAACTCACGGTATAAAATATTCAGGATTCTTCGGGTATCACTGTTATTGGTTCGCGTTAAATAATGAATAACTAGATTACACAGTAATTATTATTATTCTTTTCCTTGCGATGAATCAAAGTTTTTAGAAATTGATCTTTTTCTATGATAAGAATAAATATTTACTTTTATAAAGTTATAATGTAAACGATGAATAATTTTTCATGTCTAGCTCGGAATCCCCCACCAATCTGCATCGGTCAAGATTACGTGAAACAATTGGAGGCCGAAATTTGCATAAGATTCTATGATTTGGATGCGAATAAACATCATTTCCACGGTTGTTTGAAATTCGAAGTTGAACTGTATAAGATAAAACTAGCCAGCTATGATCTTGGCTGCGTTAATGTCGGCCCAAAAAATAATACAAATACGATACTCAGTAGATTATGGTCTGGAACGGAGCCACAAGTAATAATGGTGTAATTAATCAAGTAAATCTTTCATATATTCATTGTTGTTAAAGTTACAGACACAGATTTTTTTTATACTCAACTAATTATGCTTAAGTAATGAAAGTACATCTTTGTATCAATACACATAAAGAAAAAACATACACAAAATAAATAAAACCGAATCGAATAAACCTTCTCTTTGGAAAAGCTTGGAATGGGATGATACGCTTAACGAAAACTTTTGCTATTTCAATTAAGCATTCTGATCGGGAGTTTCTTCGACGCTGATCCTCAATCACTATGTAAAAATTAATACAATTTCAAGTTTTAAGAACGATCGGATTAATTTATGAGTTAATTAGTGCTCAGCGCTGCATCACACACATTCACAATTAACAAAAAAGAGACAGAAAATTAAAATGGTTCAAGGTGCATTGTTTATTTGTTACTTATGAAATCAAATATAATTTATGATTTTTTTTTTGGTTTACATGAGTATGTGATAACAATTATTGAATGTGAAAAAAGTTATAGTTTATTCATAACAATTTTTAAGTTAATTTTTGTATTCTTTTTTTTCGAACATCAGACTTGAACATATCAACCGAGAAGGGCGAGTAGGAGCTTTTTTAAATCGTCGCTGCAGTCACTCTGAAAAATTGAATAATCAAAGATAAATAATCGTTTCAACTTAATCTCTGATTTTTTTACGTTTCTTTATTAAATTTGTATTAAGTGTCAAAATTTGAAATTTTTTATGTAGATCCCTGATTTTAGATGAAACAGAAAGTGAAAGATCATCAATGGAAGTGAAACCGCTACTGCTTTAGCTCCTAATATTAGAGCTCAGCGTCAATTCCTAAACGAGCCCGAAGAAACTCCTGAGCATATGCAACCCACATGACATTGATGAACCAATAATTGTAATCTTGATTGCGTATGTTAAGGAGTTTCTAAGATTCTAAAAAAAAACTATTCTGTCCAAGGAATCAAATCAATTCAAATCCAATGATTACGATTTATTACAACCCCGGAAAGATTTTTTTTTGTCTACATGTGTTAAATAATATCATGATTTGGTTTTTGAATTAATTTTTTCTTGTACTTTTTTTTTTAATTAAAATAATAATTTGTTTTTTCTTGTTCTTTAAGATAAAGTGCAACAAAAGAAACACATATTCTTAGCCGAGCAGAGTAAGCAACAGTTTCTTGTAGTCTCCCGAACAGTCACCCTGAAATGTGTATAGATAATAAGATGCGGTTGATTATTATCGGTGAAATATTGAAAAAAAGCAGATCTATAAACATGCTTGGATGAAAAAAAAAATAGAATAGAATAACGAACTGTCCTCGAGGGGAAAATAACTCAAGATTTGACTGACGCATTACATATATATATATATTTTTTTAGTGCAATAATTCAAATTATTTCAGTTATTTCAGATTTTTTTTTGCCTAATCAATTTTTTTCTCTTTATTTCAGTTATTCTCTATTCTTTTCATTTATTTCCTCGCTAATTTGTGATGATTTTATCAATTTCACATTATTTCATTTATTTCTTATCCTTTCTCATTATTTCAGTCATTTCCTCGGTTATTCCTGAATATTTCACACGAGTTATTTTCCCCTTGACTGAAGTAATGAGTGATTGGAGATATTATTACAAATGATCGTTTATTTTATTCAAGTTAGATTAAGCACCGCTGGCCCATGTTATTAAATTAGTTAGTCTGTCAAAGATTATTATTATACTCACGTCAATATCTCCTGCCAATAATTGACCGTAGATACGCTCGTAAGCTTCTTTGATATCGCCAAGATCTATTTCCGAACGTAGGACGACGATCCGGATCAGGGTGTTGTCACCGGTTCCAAGTCCAGCCATTGATTTATGCAATCTTTGTGCGAAGTAGGCGGTCTTGTCGCGGGCGCATATTACTATAAATTCAGATAACAGTTCAAACTGGATTCGCAAGTGAGAGAGAAACGGGTCAAGTCGCAGAAGCCTCACCAACGGCGAGGTACCCACACCGAGAAAACAGTTTATTCATATTTAACAAACGTATTTAGTTGGCCACTTGCTGAAAATGTTTATTTATTGTTAATATATTCTTTTACAGTTAATAAATATTTTGTCCATTGGAATCACGAGTAAAATTATCCATCTTTCTATTAAATAAGTTATTTGTTTACGGGGGTTCATTTCCAGCAATTGTATATACGCTCACATCAAATACGAATTCAGTAAAACTATCAAAACTGCGAATTTTTTTCATTCAAACAAAGCTATATTTCATACTAAATTATAACCATTGGCAGTAAATGCATCAGGTATTGTTTCAACACAAGATTTGTTAACTGTTAACAAATGCTTATTTGGATCAAGTACGACCGAATCTGTCTCAAATTTTACTATGATTATGTACAACAAGGCTGAGTTGAATCAAGTCATCTAGTATTTAATGCTATCCATGCCTCATGTTACTTCAAGAGGGCGCTGGGTTGCGATCGGTATGTACGCCTGCAAAAGCGCGCCAAAACCCGCGTCGCGACCTGTACGCATTGCCGGGGTAGTGTGTCCGAGCGCGTCTTCTTGTTACTTGGATCCGTTGAACGGCTATTCCTACTGTTACAGCTACTATTTTCGTTGGTGAATAATGAAGAATTTATTATTGTCGTGGGGTTAAGTGAACTCGAAGAAAAATTCAGGCATGGGTTACCATTTCATTTTCTTGAATGCTCAGTATTACAAGTAACGCGTTGTATATACATGTAATACGTATTGTATAATCAGGAAAATGTAAAAGTAAGAAAAATTACATAATGTCGTATGTAATTCAAGAAAAGAAAATATATTGTATGTATGTATTTCGAAAATATACAAATCTAATAAATATATATATTATTCATAAACATCACGTTCTGGCTACCATTTTTTTGTTCCCAATAAATCTATGATTCATTTGATTCGAATAAGCAAGATAAAATAGGATCAACTTTCTATGAGGTTGATTCAACTTCAGGGAATATTTGTGTCAACTACCCTCACTTTTATTCCAAAAGTCGTATATTTACTGTTAACAAATATCCATTCACTGTTACTGTAGCACTTTTGTATCAAAGTAATCGCGAATTTGATTCGAAATTGATTTATTAACTGTTAACGAATATTCATTTGCTGCGACTAAATATTTGTTAGTTGCGTCAGATTTTTTCAAATATACTATTTGTTTATTATAAATAAATCCTTATTTCGCCATATACAACTATGCCATTTATTTATATTAAATAAATTTCATTTCATATAAATAAACTGTTTTCTCGGTGCATCCTCGATACATCCGGAAAATTCGCTCTTGATCGTCTCCTCGAGATCGGTACCAGAGATTCGCTCATACTCCTGGAAGATTCTGCGGAGCTGGGGGAAGCTTCGGCTTATCAAAATAGCGTTGAACTGACTCTCGTCGGTTCCCCACTGACCCTCGCCAGCATCGACGAGCTTCTGTGCGTCAGCGATCGCAGCCGGTATGTCAACGTCGGTGGACTCGTCTCTGTTTGCCTGAGGATAAAAATAATGGAGTCATTTATTACATGGTGGCCACTGCCAGGGAAAACAGGGAAATCAGGGAAAAGTCAGGGAATCCGAAAAATGGTCAGGGAAGTCAGGGAAATGTCAGGGAATCCGAAGAACAGTCAGGGAAAAGTAGAGGAATTTCATGGTGATACAAAACAAGACAGAGTAAAAGGTCCCCAGCAATTTTTTTTTCGCGCGTGAAACAAAAGTTGTATAACTTAGCGTCCCGAGCTGTACACCGCGCTGCGCTTATGCGCTACCGGCTACATTGATTCAGAACATTATTTATTACATACTTGAATAACCACTAATTCGTCCAAATTTCCGTCAGGGAAAAATTATATTTAGGTCAGGGAAATGTCAGGGAATTTTTTTTCAGGAAAAAAGTGGCCACCATGAGTCAAGATAAGGTCGACCCTGGCGAAAATGGGGTGTTGCTCAAGTGTTGAAGAAACGTAAATGGGAACAAATCACATTTCCTGAACGCTTCGGTCACGCTTCTTTGTTCCAATTTACATTGCCTGCACACTCCATTTTCGCCAGTGGAGAGCTTTAATCTTGAATTTGGACCTTATGACCACTCACACAGGACAGAGAAACCAAGAGTCTCTTGAAGTGTCCAGAGGTATCGCCCTTGAGATCGTCTTCCAGCTCGTTGCCGTACTCTGAAAATTGAGAAAAGGATATTCCAATCTCGGATCTGTCTGCAATTATCAGGAATTTGTTTCACTCACTGTCTTTGTAAACGGCGGCGATGGTCTTGATGCCGTAATTGCTGAGGGACGCGAGTACCTCGATGATGGCACCCTCATCGGTGCCGATGCCGGATATCGCGTCGTGCAATTCACGCGCGTAGAGGACCGGAAGTGGAGTCATAAGGGCGATTATGGCCTTCTCGAAGTTTCCTCCGAGTTTGGATTTCAGCGCTTTGACCAGGTCCTTTCCGTAGAGGGTCGTGAACGTTTCAGCAATTTATTTCAAGACGCTGGACGATTCCACGACGACCCAGGATGTCGAGGATGGCTTGTTCGTCGGTTCCGAATCCCTTCATCTCCTTTCTCAAGATACCAGCATCTTCTTCAGCGTTGAAGGGGTCCGTGGGGTAGACGGTTGGGGTGCACTGTACAATATCAAGGTAGGTTTTGCAATTTTTTATACCGCATGTCGACGGGTCCTAAGGAAACGGACGTAACTGAGCGGGTAGTCTAGAACGGCCGTAACTCGCCGTGCAGCATAGAACATACGTAACTCAGGAAATAACAAAAGAATTACAATGGAATTTTCTGAGTTA